>DF239715.1:0-64810 GCA_000507305.1 Breviolum minutum Mf 1.05b.01 | reverse complement strand
TCCAGACCCTCCCGAAAATTCGTAGGATGGATGGTCTAGAGTCTAAATCCCATTCCCAGGTCATAGGATTGTAGATCAAATCCCGGATCCTTAAAAGATACCTGGATTCTTAGGGTCAAAGAAAACAGCTCGCACCTGGTGCAACGTCGCCATTTGAGGTGCCATGCGTTCCAAACTCAGCCCCGGATGGATCGAGAGGTGAGTCATTTTTGCACGATGGGATGTATATTTACCTACCACCTACTGCTCCAGTCCACCCTGAAGTGAGAGTGTAATTTTGGACGTGCAAGGTAAAAGGGTCGATCCTTTTTTACCTCCTAAAAAGGTATGACTGGAGCACTAGGGTACATTCATGATTGATTTCTATGATAAATGTAGGTAAATATACGATATATGGAATGTTTTTTTTTCTCTCCTGTTTTTTTTGGTGTTTGCGATAAAGTCGAAACCTGAATTTTGATGGACATCCGACATGCCGGAGTGGTTGGTTGTTGAGGTGGTGGTGATTTTTTTGCTGATTCTACCAACCCATGGGAAATCACTGTTACACCATTTGGGTGTTTCCAAAAAATAGGGGTACCCCAAAATGGATGGGGATGATTTGGGGGTACCACTATTTTCGGAAACATCCATTTGGACCTTGTTTTTTTTTCCAACCACCGTAACCGTCACCTTCAGGATAAAATAAACATGTTTGATGCGGATTCACCACGCCCTGGGATGGTTTCCACCGACATTTTTGTTGGCGTAGTTTCCTGGAAATACAAAAAGCAAACAAAAAAAACCATCTGCCAACCGCCCTGCCAACCGCATCCTGGGGTGGCTCGGTAGATCCAAGAGATCCGAACTAAAAAGACATCATGCCCTTAGAATTAATTAGAATCATTGGGATCTCAAAACTGGTCATTTGGGATCTCAAAACTGGTCATTTGGGATCTCAAAACTGGTCATTTGGGATCTCAAAACTGGTCATTTGGGATCTCAAAACTGGTCATTTGGGATCTCAAAACTGGTCATTTGGGATCTCAAAACTGGTCATTTGGGATCTCAAAACTGGTCATTTGGGATCTCAAAACTGGTCATTTGGGATCTCAAAACTGGTCATTTTGGGAGATACAAAAAGAACCCTGCGAAAGACCAGTTTTTTCGAGCTTCCCACCTGATTCTTAGGGTCAAGAACATTCAATGTTTTGGATTACTCCCAACAACAAACATATATACTGTATACAAGTATGTATATATATATATATATACACTAATATTATAGATATCCAAAACTGATGGGGCCGAAAGGAACATGTATCTCCGGCAAAAAAATACCGGTACCCTTTTGGGTATCGGTATCTCGCGCCGTTCAATTTGGTGATTAGCTCTGACTTCAACGTCATTTTTTGCTTCGAAGTGGTTAAACTTGGCAGCCCAACAACCTGAATTTCAACCTTGAGTTGTTAGGTGGTAGGTAGCATCTATACAGACTCCGTTAGCAGAAAAAAGAACAACTTCTGGGTGGCAACTCACATATTTTTGGAAGTTGCACCCCGGATCCCTGGGGAAATGATTCCAATTTTGACGGTCGCAGATCTTCAAATGGGTTCGTTCAACCACCAACCAGGTTATATACCTTGAACCATACAAAAATTCTTCCTCTCTTACTTGGAATTTGGCCCTTGTTTTGGAGGGTTAAGGTCCCTTCAAAAAAGTCAGGGCGTCCGTTGGGTTCTATGGGTTTTTATTTTTCATATTTACTTATCTTCTTGGGAAATGTATGGTCCCCAAGAGAGTTGAAATGAAAAAACTCCTTTATGTGTGGGGAACTGATTTTGAATCGGCGAAAGCGGAAAGGGTGGTATTTACACTGCGTACTGCGTAGCAGTCTGGGTAAGCAAATCTGTTATCAGTTTTTGAGGTTTCCAACGCGGAAGCTTATCGTATGCAAGTGCGCCATGAATGTGATTGGGTGTTTTTCACTCAGGGTCCCTCGCGTATCCCGGCGAAAGCCCTCGCGAAAGCAAACCATGCCCCAGCCACGCCCCCACCTCCGCCTGTGCGGTCAAAACTGTTTTCCGCAACTTGTGGGAAGGACTCCAAGTGCCCATGAAAGGGGAAGATGTGAGCATGAGCGGGAAGATGTGGCCATGAAGGGGAAGATGTGGGATGTGGCCATGACGATGTGGCAATTCTCGTCACGGTTGAAAACAAAAGCGTTCGCGGAAACATTTCGTGTAGGGCACCCATCCATGACACGTGGCCTTGCGCGTAACCCCGCAGGATGCCCCTCCCGGCCGACTGAGGTCTTCAGCTTTTGGTTCTGCACCAGGCTTGTAGCTCCGTGAGCCTGACTGGTTCAGCAGCCACAGCTGAACAAGAGACGGGAATCTGAGATTGCCGTCGGAAGAAGACGCGAGTGGAAAGCTCGTGATGATTTTTTTGTGTTAGCGTGAAAGTGTGAGATTAAAAACATCGATGTTATGTTCACCATTCAACTGACTTACATGTTTTGCGCTATGATATTGCATGCACTATTCAAGAAAACATTTTCAATCAATTGTTTGTCACGTATTGTTTTTCATTGCCATGGTTGCCATCAAACGTCCAAATTGTAAATTGTATCAAGGTTTACCGTACTTGCCGAAGCTTTCGAAAAAATGCAGAAAAGTTGTATGTGTGTGTATATGCAGCCTTGGATGTGTGTTTGCCACATAAGTTATTTTGCTCCTCGTGGTGGGGTGACTGATTAAAAGCAACTTTGAACATGAGGTTCTTTAAAACATTTTGAGGTGACACCTGGTACTTCAATAACGAAATATTTGAACAAATTGCAAGCAAGAATGTAGATGTATGTCCTATTGGCAAGGCTGGGGGATTTACAGCCATTCGATCATTCGGTTTTTTCTGCGGTTACGTAAGGAGGGAGCCAAAAAACATCCACTTGTGTTGCGTTTTGGTGGTGGTTTCGAAAGACTTGAAATACTAGGTGGTGGCAACTCAAACATTTTTCGTTTTTACCCCGATCCCTGGGGAAATGATCCAATTTGACGGTCGCATATTTTGCAGGTGGGGTGGTTCAACCACCAACTAGAATGCGATTAAACCCGGAAAACTCATAGGACCCTGAAAAATCAACCATTTGAGTCGATGTATCTCCTATTTCAGCATGGTGATTTTCCAATTAGACAACCTGAATCCTTGGAACGTGGGAACCCCAATTTGATGGTCGTTTCATTTTTTAAATGAATGGGCTCCACGTTCCGACTAGATGTGTTTCATCATTATTGCCAGACACCATGGTTTGAATTTTCGAGATTATTCCCACTAAACTGCCGTAAAGTCACCTTAAACCCGAGAATGGTATTGGAACCCACATACAATGCTGAGGAGGTGATTGGACACCCCAATCATCAGCTGAGAATATGACTGGATGCCTAGTGAAATAAAAAATCAGCCCCAAAAAAATCAATTTGCTGAATTCAGGTCTAGGAATTGCCATTCAGGTCTAAGAATTGCCCCTGGTAATTTGAGGATCGGTTTATTTTCAAATTGACTCCTTGTTCAACTGACTTAACTGACTTGGATGAAACCAAACCGGGTGCCATAGTTAACAGCCAGTGATGATGATTACGTATAGCCATCTTGATTTCTTTTTTTTTACAGGCCTGAAATCTAATGCCTGGACATATAAGATTACCGGATCATACCTGTTTAACATCCATGGGACTGGTATATAAAAAGTCAAGCATTCATGCAGGGTAAATCTACAATCGCCCCATGGATCCGTCATGGGACTACAGTCCCTAATCTAACAACTTGACCCTGAAAAAATTAGTGCTTGAGAGTTAAGAGGCGATTCTTGGGATATGGCATTTTTTCCAGTGGTTTTTGCTCTTAATTTTAACAAGTCCGAAAGGAGGTGCTGTTTTCAAAGCATACAGTTCCATGATTTGCCCTTCAGCATCTATCACTATTCATGGAAGATTTCTTGGGTATAAGGAACCAAAATTGTTTTTGTTTGCCCTAAAACTTGAATCACAAATTTCTTTGATTCCAGAAAAATGGTTCGTTGACGTAAAACATGATTTTCATGTTTTTTTTGGGTTTGGTATCAGGAATGGGTTCAGGTCGGGCATTTTGAAGCCAAATACAATACATACTTGGTACCCTAACCACCATGATGATCCAAGTATGATGATGATCCAAATCTTTACTTGATGATCCAAATCTTTACTTGATGATGCAAATCTTTACTTGGGAAATGATTGGAAATCACCATTTCCATCCGTTTAAAACTGGGATTTGCCATTAAACCGAGTGATGCCCACACATTCATCGCGACGACCATGGCAAAAATCCTGAAACAAATTCACCCCACAATCAACTTGAATATTCCCCAGAAGTTGAACATAGATACCAAAAATGGCCATATTTAGAGCCGGAGCCACCTTTTCCAAGGCCCATCATTTTGGGGGCTAGTCAAGCCATTAGTTGACTCGGGCCTGAAAAAACGTCACCTTCCAGTTTGGGTGCCGAGCCTGTTCCTTACTAAGGGTGTCCCTCTTCTCCCGGGGCGGCAAGGGCCAATTCACTATAGTTTTACATGGAGGAAAAAACCATAACCCCTATATAGGTAACTGGGGTAGTTGCAACTATTTCGGATAATGCCCATAATATCAGGCTGCATAATCCTACAAGGTGGGGCCCCCTACCAGTTATACATGGAGTTATACCCCCCTATAAATGCTCGAAAATAAATGGCCGGTCACTGGGGTGAAATCACCCTACTGTAATGGGAGTTATTTCAACCCATGAACCAAGTGGTAGGGGTGTGCCACCTTGCCATCCCTTATTTCTTTTTTGGCACCCCGACTGAAAGGTGCTGGTGGATGACCATGCTTCATTTTGGAACAAACAACATTTGAGCCCTGTATAATCTCATATTACTGGGTAGCGTTTCATCCCCTACATACCCTAAACAACCAGTTTTTTTTCATTACTCCTTTGGCTCGAAAGTGTAGGGGGAGAAAAAGAAAAAAAACACAGACCACGCCCACGAGTTTCTCCGAAGAAACCCATCTCCAAAGCTGCTTGGCGTGATTTCGAACGGCTTGGAGCGACAAAAATCCCCATCCGAAGTCCGAAGGTGGAGATTTTGAAGATGCTGGACATATTCATGGAAAAAAACCCTGAGGAATAACTTAAAATAACTTCCGGAATCAGTTTTTTGGAACCAAAAAAATCCAACGAATTTTTGAGGCCGGATGCCGTGCAATGGCATACCTGCAGTTTCCTTAGATTTAAGCCATTCATTTTTTCGGCAAATCTTACCAAATCCCATGGATCCACGTGAGCCACTAAAACCCTCGGATACTTGAACCATGAGTCATCCTATAGTTGTTAAAGGTTCCGGGATCCGAAAATTTCATTGAGTTCATGATATAATCCCCACATTACCTGGGGTAGGATGTCAACCCCTTCCCTGGAAGTCCAACCAGCCACCATTTTTCATAGGTTGGTTTCCGAGTTTCACCATTGATTTGAGTAGGGATTTATCATCATCCAAAAGGAACCACCATCTTTTTTAATGGTGGTTGACTTCCAGGGCTTTATTATATACCATGGGCCCCCCAAACCTACATTTTATAGAGGTTTTTTATGGTAAATAACCTGGTTTTTAGATGGCCAAAACCTTTATTTTTCATGGTTTTGTGGGCCCAAGGTACCCTAAGCAACCTGTTTTTTCTGTTCATTGCGTGTGTTTTTTCCCGTAAAACCCAGGCTCATGGCGCAGGCCTTCAAGCGATTCGTGCCCCTGGCGGATCGTCTGGGTGACTTAGGATGCGGATCGTGGTCTGTTGTTGGATGAGGTTTCGTGAAGTTTGAAAAACGAAAAATCCCATAATTTGTCTAGGTGTTGGTTTCAAATATTCTTTATTTTCACCTCTATTTGGGGAAGATTCCCATTTTGACTAATATTTTTCAAAGGGATTGAAACCACCAACTAGTTTGTACCTGGATCTTCCAAAGGGTGCTGAATGGATGATAAGGGAGTGCCTTTTTTCTCCATCCTTTAGAATCAAACGGCACCCTTTTGAAGATGCTGGTATGTTTTTATTTTTAAAGGATCCATGGGATTGGAAAGTTTTATTTACCTACATGTGCCATAAAATCAACTAAATGTAGGTGAATGTACTTAAATATGCCAAGCATGGATCCTCTGGGATGGTTTTTGTGAATTGAATTGTTGTAATCTATGTTGTCTTTATGGATGGTAATTTTTGGATTTTGATACGGGATCTTGTGATGTACTATAATATACCATATAGCTTTGGATTAGTACATTTAGTACATTGCCACACAGAACGAAATCAACTAAGCGTGCAACTAACATGAACCAAAACATTACAAATGCGTCTCCTCAAAACATAAATATTTACCTGGAACCCTAAACAACCGTTTTTTAATGGCTGTTTGGTGACACAACCATCTTTTGTGTAAAGATTTGGAATTATCCAACTAAAACCTCCATTAAAAGATGGTTGTTTAGGGTACCAGGTACACATCTTCGGGAAACGATGGAATTTTCAACGCGTTTCATGCGATGCCAAACGAAGATTTTTGTCCGCCAACTCGAGCAATTCAACGCCCTTTTCGGCGTTTGGTGCCGAGGCATTTTGGTACAGAAGCTGAAGGCCTTCGCTTGGGAAAATTGATGGTTTGGAATGTGATTCACGGGTTATTTTTTACGGGACATGTTTATTTTCCAAGGGGTTTTTTGTAGGGTCCCAAAAAAGTTGCGGCCGGCAACAAAAGGCAGGTAACGGTCTAGTGACTCTTTCCCAATATAGGATCCATGCGACTTGTCAACTTGTATAAAACCTACATGAAAACCATATAAATGAACCATTCATGTGGTTAGTTTTATACAGTGAACGTCCCATGGAGCCTCTGGGTTTGGATCCCAAATCTGAATGCTGCCACACTGCATCGAGGGCGTGGGCTCGAACCATCCAAGGATGGGTTTTTAGCTGCTAAAAAACGATTTTTTTGTCCGCCAAGATGAGGGGTGTTTTTTTTTTCCAATCATTTTTGCAAAATGGCAAAAAACCCAAGTTGCAACTTAGAAGGGTGCGGTTTTGGGGTACAATGTTACCAGGTTTGGGGTTTTGTAAATATAATGTTTGAACGTGATTGGTGACTATATATCCCCAAAACAATGGCATGGTCGGAAAATACAGGTGAGCAGCGATGAAAACCACTCATGTATTGAGTAGTAAGGGAGTTAATGTCTGATGTCTCCGGGAAAGCCAAAATGCTGGCCGCGAAAGATTTGCGAAAGAGTTTGTAATAATATTATCTCGCGAAAGCTCGCGAAAGCAACGTTGAATATATTATGTCGTAAAGTATAATTTTAATATACATGTTGTGTAAATGCATCTATGCACACTAACACGTTTGCAGCATGAGCGAATACCTGGTATTTTAAATTTAATAGATATCCCATATGCTGCATGTATGGTATATTTACCTACATTTGGTTGCAGTTGCGTCGGTTTTTTCGCCTGGTTGCTTTTAGTGGGTGTGTGAACTTCAAAAAAAGAATCAAACTTAGAATTCCTTGGGAAAGTCCCCCCCACAAATTGGGTCCCCGCCTAATTATCGTTTTCGTTGTGGTTTCCCCCTAATAAATGGCCGGTATAACTGCAGGGTGAACTCACCCTACTGGCCATTATAGGGCGCCCCATGTGTCACTCCATGGAAAATAACTGGCTGCCATGACGTCAGTCCTTGAAGGTAAAAGAGGTGACCTTCCTTCCTCAAAGAAGTGATGATTTGGACGATCACTCTTAAGGATGGTTTTTTCAAACCCAAAGAATCCCTTAGATAGAAAGAAATCCCTTGGAGACGCATCCCGCATCCATGGGGACGAACGGTATATTTACCCTATCAGAAAACCATCATTTACCATGAAAATCAACCATTCATGTAGTATAAATATACCAAACTCGTCCCATTGGATGGTATGGGAATCCTTTGTCACCAAATTAGTTCGTTTCAAAGTCTCACATCGACTCATCGAAATTATTCAGCCTGTTTTTTTCCAACACATGGAAGCATCAACCTTTGCAGTCCAACTAAAGCACATTGACTCAATCACTCTGTTTCCCTATAGAAGTTCCCAAAATGCATCACTTCAGAAGTTCAGTGGGATTTTTCATGAGACTCACCCCCCGAAATGATGGGACCCCCTTAAGCTTCCCATACTATTCCCATAATTCCCTAATCCCAATCGGAAGAATCCCTCAAAAATATGGGAATAGTATGGGAAGCTTACCATAACGGGGGTCCAAAACTTTTGGGGGGGTGCCCTGATATCCACCCGTTGAGAAGCTCAGAGTTCTGGGACCCGTTTTTTTTTGAAAACACCTTGGTTCAGAAGATGCCAAAAACAGAAAACCTTGGTCCTTAAAAACGGCATCCGGTTACGCTCCGGTAAACTGACATAGCAATGGGAAGTCCACCATTTGAAGAGGTATCTCCATTATCTCCTATGAAAAATGGTGATTTTTCAATTGCTATGTTACGTTTACCAGAGGGTACAAATTTCGATGAAGGCAGAGGCCAAATCTGCTGGTGGTGTCTTGTTGCCTGATTCCGCCAAGCAGGAGATCAATCAGGCCATGGGGTTTTCCAGGTGGTGAAATGACAGGTTTGGTGAAATCGGGCAATTCTAAGTGACAGGAAATGCCTGCTTTGTTGCAGCAAAAACGATCAAAGAAAACTCACAAAAATCCTCAAGAGGAAAGACATCTCTGGGTGATGGTGTATTTTTTTTCACCCTTGCCTGGGTTATGAGCCAATTTGACGCGCATTTTATCTTTCAAATGGGTCGAAACCACCAAAAAACGATGGTTTAGGATCAAGGGAATTCCTCTCAAAGACGGCCTGTTGTTTCAATATAGAGGTTGGCGGAAATACAATGATTTACCCAGTTGAATTTAGAAAAAAGTGTGTGATATATTGGAACAGGAATGTTGGGAAAGGTCTTTGGAGAAAAACACGATTTGTAAGAAATGAAGCGTTGAAGTATTGTCAAGTCAGACCTATTTTCTTGTAGCTTTCAAGATATGGATAGAAGATATGACCGGTAAGACAAGATAGGGTAAGATAAGACAAGATAACATAGGATAGATGGATAGATTTGCATAGATCTATCTAGATGTATATAGGTATAGATAGATACATTGATTGATTGATTGCTTGCTTGATTGCTTGCTTACTTGCTTGCTTGCTTGGTTGGGTGATTGATTGGTTGGTTGGTTGGTTGGTTGGATGATTGGTTAGTTGGTTGATAGATATCGATACATTTATAGATCTGTAAGGTCTGTACTTGGAGGATCATCCCAGTTCGTAAAAAGTTGTTACTAACTCCTATTTACAATCCATTTTTATGCCATTTGGAAGGGGAACATCCCCAGTTAGGGGACTAAACATGGTTCATGGTTGTTAACCAATTACCAGTGCTTGGGATGATCCTCCAAGTAGTTCGGAAACTTTGATACATTCATAGATTGCCAGATAGATTGAAAGATACTTAGACCTGGCAATTCTGCTGGTGCCCTTTTTTGGATGTTTTTTTTTCGTGACCTTTTGGAAAGGTGACCTTTTCGTGACCTCCAGGTAGGGAATCAAAAGGTCACGGCTTGAATCACCTGGGGATTGATAGATTTATTGATCGTAGATCTACCCTCCCTGAAACTAACAGTTTGCCCCTGAAACTGGATCGTTGGAAAAAATGTCTTGTCCTTTTTGGGATGGCTGGAAGCCCCTGAAGATTAACATGGAACATGTCCGACCATGGAGGTTTGGTTCAGATGATTTTCCTGTATAACTGGGTGATGTTTAGGTCGGACACCTTAATCTTCCGGGGTGTATTTTCAGGTGTTTTTGTGACACCCCACAGCGCACCAGTTTAAAATGGATGTTTCATAAAACAACCATGTTTTTATGTAAAGATTTGGAATCATCATGAAACTTGGAACGTTGCCATGAAAATACCCCGTCTGAAGATCAACAGACATAGCCCCTGAAAAGTGACCAAGGTTCCCAAAAGGAAAGTAATCTTCTTCCAACCATCCATTTTTCAGGGTCCATGTTAAACTTTGAGTGTGTAACCTGCCATTTTTTTCCCGCAACAACTCCAACCTCCACCTTTTCCATTCCCACCTGCATAAACTTTCGGGTGTGTAAGTGATTGTTTGGAATTCCAGGTCTTAGTGTTTTCGGGAGTTTTCAGGCCAAGGTTTTGGCACAACCATCCCACCTGAGGCCAAGGTAATGGCTATCGGCATGGGACGTCGAAATCCCAAGGGTGAGATGATCCCCATGAGCACCAAGGCACTGGTCAATGGAGTTTCCTGGTTCCGACTTGGCAATATATAGGTGGTATATAAGTGGTATATACTACCAATTGGGTGATTATATCACCTACCACCTATCGAGGGAACCAGAAACAGCTATTGAACTGGGGGATACTTGGAGGAAGTAGTTAGCAACCCCCATTTCCAAGCCATGAAAAGGCCATTTGGGAAGGGGTCCCACAACCTTACATTAGGCGACGTACTAACCATGGTTCAAAAAATCACTTATATACTAAATGGGATGATCCTCCAAGTAGGTTGGTCACTGGGAGGATATCATCCCATTCCCATGACGGATCCATGGGACGAACGGTATATTTTGCTATGTTTAAAAATGTAAATCAACCAAATGTGGTACATTAATGCTGTTTACCTATACTTACGATATATTTAGTGACATTTGGTTGATTCTTATGGCAAATGTAGGTAAATATACCAGTCCCATGGATCTGACGGGGGATTTAGTAAGTGGTTAGGATCACCCATGCTTTTTCGTGGTTAAAACTCTCATTTTTCATGGGTTTTGGGGGTCCAAAGGTGGTTAGGATCACCCCCGGTTTTTTTCCAGACATTTAGGCGTTTTGGAACAACTTAGGAGCCATAGTTATCAGTCCCACGTATCCTCCCGTCCTGGGCTGATCCTTCAAGCGTCATTAGATATGACCCATTTTTTATTGGACATGAACTTGATGCTGACATGTTACTGGTAATTTTGAAGGGTCCCTAAGGATCCAGATATGGCCTAAAAAAGGGATTTCCCATATAATCCTATTCTGGGGATGGGATTGAGACCATCAATCCTTCTCTAGGAGGGGTCTGGATTCTTAGGGTGTGTGTGTTTTTTCCCCGTGTTTCAGAGTTACACTCCCTGAAACCAACTGTTCGCACCTGCAAAAATGGATGGTCAGAAGACTACATCCTCCTCTTAGGGATGATAATTTTTCAGGGGCTTAACTGTTAAACTTCCAGAGGGTACAACTTGTTTAAACATCCTGACCTGTTGGGAAAGGAAAGTTGCGGAAAAAAAAATACTCCAAGAGATGATTCATAGGAATCTGAGGGGCCCAACCCCCCATTGCCACCCAACCTCCCCTATTGCGAGGAAAAACCGGTGGCCAAACTAATGGAATGGTGGCTGATTGTTCATTGTTAAGGACATGTGAAGCTTTTGGAACGTCCAACTCTCATTTTCAGGTTTTTTAGTATCTAAATCTAAGGAGGCGAAAAAAACGGACACCTCCTGGGCCTTCCAAAGATGGTATCAAATTATCAATTTGACCCTGTCATCAATGACCCCGAAAAAAAGAAACTCTCCAGTTGGACCTAACCTTCATGACTTCTGCTGATCCCTCCCCCTGACGTACCCCCTCCCTCCCCCCAGAAATAGCCGGCCTTATAATGACATGAGGGCTTATGAAAACTGATTGGTTTCCCTATTTCTGGGTGGGGTACGTAAGGGGGGGAAGCCACCCCGGTTGACTATAGCCGCCGCAGGTGGGTGATACCGTGGTCATTCCTCGCTATGGAGGAACAGAGGTGCGGAGCTGGGAAGGCTACCATAACCCCCAAAAATGGCCTCAAAATAGATGGGTATATTCAGTAATTGAGATTCTTTCACCCCGAAATAAGTGCAGCTATAACTTGTAACCCAAATAACTCCCCCCCCAAAAAACTGCTACTTAATCCGAGTGCCGACGGGATGCGCAAAAGATTGGCAATGCTTTGGGGCTTGCGCCGCGAAACGGCGAAATGGTTGGATGGATTGGTTGGGTTTCGATGGTTGACCTTTGTGGAAGTTTGAACCAACGAAAGCTCCTGAAAGCCATGAGTCACTGTTGATGGTTCGGAAATCCCGTTCACAACCACCGTTTGGGATGTATCCCAAACCTTGTAAATAATGGTAGATTTCAACTACCTGTCCCTCAACTTGGTGAGTTTGCCGGATCTCTGAAACCATCAACAGTAGGACTAGAAAGATGATCCTCTCCTTTTTTGGGCCGTCCTTAACTTTTCAGGTTCTTTTTGCAGTTAAACTTGGCGGGTTGTAATCTATTTCCACCTACCTGGTGATATGTAAATGGTGGTTTCAAAGCTCTTTGTTCGATTTTTGTTACCCAGATAAATGGAGGGATCGCTCCGATTTGACTTGAGCATATTTGTCAAGTGAGTGGGAACAACCAGCACGGACGAAGTGGGCCCCTACCAGTTATAAGTAGGGTTCTAGCTTTACTTATAAGGGGTGAAATCACCCCAGCTTACAGAGTATACCCTTTTATTTTCGGCCATTCTGTAGGAGGTATAGTATATCTCCATTTATAAAAAATGGTAGGGGCCCATATTGTTCAGAAAGACAAATACCTATGGGAAGGGCACTCACCAACATTTCAACAGGCCACGGTTTTGAGGCCTTCAATTCGTCACCTTTGGGGGACCGATGTCATTGAATGATCCGTCCCAAAATGGCATGGAGACAAGCTGGGCATCACCCAAAGAAAACATCATGGCGCCGTTTTTTTTTTCAAGGGAAATTTCCTGATCTGTTTTTTCAGGTGAATTTTTACGGATTCTACCATAGTAAATCACCATTCAAACTACTACCATTTGGGATAATATTGATATTGTTATACATATATTGTTTACTTATGTTTTGAACCACCAAACAGTCGCAAACTGGGTGGTGGCAACTCAAATATTTTTTATTTTCACCCCCTACTTGGGGAAGATTCCCATTTTGACGAGCATACTTTTCAAATGGGTTGAAACCGCCAAACAGTCCCAAATCTACTTGGATGTCCCAGAAAGTTAGTACTCGTAAATGGTTAGGATCAGTGGGTTATTTCACCAACTTATAGATGGGGTATATTGGGGTTATAACCCACTGATCCTAACCTTTGATCCTAACTTCCAACGGGACATCCAAGTAAATTTTGTTTTTCATAAAAAAAAAACACCGCCACCCCAAAGAAAGAAAATTGGAAGATGTGCCACCATGACCTGAGGTATATGAAACATATGCATCACCCCCGACAAGGAATCAAAATTGTATGAAAAAAGTGTTGAAATATATTCTTTTTCTGTCTGGGGCGCAGGGATCGCACCTGTGGATTTGACAGCCCAAGTTGAGCCATGAAAAAAAACCTGGGTTGTTTAGGGTAATATAGGGGATGATACTACCTAAGTATATAGGGATTATAATGGACCATTCTAAGGATCCCTATTAACCAACCAGTATAATGGAAAGTATATAGGAGTTTTTTTTTTCGTGGCTCAGTTGTATTTTTGGGTTTTTCACCAGGACATTTGATTCCAATTCCAGGTTTTTGTTGGGCTGTAAAATAATTCATCACCTGGTGTGAGGCGAACATTTTGTGAGAGTCTACCTGAGCAATGAAAAACAAAAGGGCGTAAGTTGTGGTTGTTGAAAAACTATCCAGTTGTGTGAATATCATTTCATAAACCATGAAATTTCAGGAACCTTAAGGAACCTTAAGTAAGGTCGATCAACTCCGAAGATTAATTCATCATAACGGGAATCCTTACAATGGATATATTTCATGGTAAGGAAGGCCGGTTTTTTTTTGCCCGTGGCTCACCTGTAACCAGGTGGACTTAGCCCGCAACGGTTCAGGTTTCGGAGAAAACTGCCCCAAAACTTTGACATAGAACCTGAAAATCAGTGTGTGGAACATTCATTCCTTTCCGGGATTTTTGCCTATTTTTCAGAAAACCCACGTTAGTTTTCGGGGTGCTGCCCGATCACACCTCAGCCTTGTGCCAGATCAAGTTGGGAGATGAAGAATACCACATCTACCGAGATGAGGACTCTGACCTATGCAGCATCGGTTTGCTTTTCAAACCCCAAACAACCAGTTTAAAGTGGATGGAAATTGTGATTTCCAACCATTTCCTAAAGATTTGGAATCATCATCACCAAACATTTCAGGTTCCTGACCCCTGCTTCTATCACCAAACATTTCAGGTACTTAAAATGCTTCGGAATCCTCAGCCAAAAAAGCTGTATGGATGAAAGGCTTATGAAAGGGAAAACGAAAACCCCCCAAAATAGAAGGTTCAGGAAGTTTCCTCGATTTTAGGTACCTGAAATTTTCTTGGTGACTCTATGCAAACTTTTGCAGCGTCTCTTTTTATTCAGGAAGTTGTGGAGTTTTTTTCATGAAAAACTCATTGGCGAAGGTCTTCGAAGCAACAAAAGAAACACACACACACACACACACACACACTACTCTGAACAGAAGTTCTTTTAGTCAACAAGAACTTGAAGAGAAAACAACCTGAAAAAATCCGGATTCTGTTGAAGATGTTTTTGAGGACATTGTGGGCATCATCAATGAGGAATGAACGCCTCAAAAAACAGCCGGTGCCAACATGGAAAAAAAAATCTGATTTTGAGAACTTGGAGCAGTTGAAACTGCTCCAGTCCTAGTTGGCACGGATTATCGTCCGGTAGCTGGGTTTTATTGGCAAAAATAATGAGGCTCTCATAACAAATCTTGGGCCAAATCTGCGACCTTTTGAGTTGATCGTAGGGTTTTTCAATGTAGCCTTTTTAAAAGCTACTGTAAACCTTTTAGCAAGGGACGTTTGGCGAAGTTCATTTAAGAAATATATCATTAACCCACAACATAGAGACCAATGTTTCTGTTCAATTTGCTAGCTCCCTTTTTAAATTGCATTAAGCATATAAACACAATCTCTGGGGCTGATATTCATGAGATAATGAGATATAACTTATGAGTTATCTTTTTTTTAAGCGGGAAAAAAGAACATATCTACAGGGATCGAATTTGTTAATGTTTAAACCGCGTTTTGTTGCAGTTTGTTTCATGAAGACGACTGCAACAGGTCACATTTTTGTTTCGATGGGACCTTAGTGGATTGTCGTTCTTTTGGCAGGGATGTGGCCTCCTTAAACAATGCAAGCAACAAAAAAAAGTTGGCCCTAAAATGCAGAGGTTTCTTATTTTTGAAATGATAGTTTTGAACATCGCAGCTACGCAATTGGTAGTTTGGGAAATCAAAGGTTATTGTACACGGTATAATACTGATACATGCGTACATATATACATACAAATTAAATGAATAAATATGTGTGTATATATATATATGTACATACGTATATTTTTTAAAAGATTTTTGGGTTCGAACCCAGATACCGGATCTGCAGTGACGCCAGACTGGTTAGCGTTATATTTTGCGAGCCAAAGCTGCTATGGTGGACAGGTGTTCGAAATTTTTTGGAAAGATGAAGATGCAAGAAATTTTGGATTTCACCCAAAAGTACCGTTGCTGGAAGAATTCCTGCACCACCTGGGATGTATCCCAAACCCTGTAAACAATGAGATAAACTACCAACCTCAACTGGTGAGTAAAAACCGGATTTCTGAAACATCAACAGTACAATCCAAGAAAGGGATTAGGGAACATCAAATGAGACCCTCCCTGAAACTAACATAGCACTTCAAAATGGATGGTTGGAAGACTACTTTCCTTTTGGGAAGGCCTATTTTCAGGTGCTATGTTAGTTTACCGGAGGGTAAGTGGAATTCTTGGATTGTGGTTGTTTTCAAAGTGTTTTTGGATTTTTTTACCCTCCCACCCAGAATCCAAACCCTCTCCGGATCGAGGTGAAAAAAGTCATCCCATCCCAACGTCATAAGATTGTAGAAAAAAACACCTTTCTTAGGACATACAAACGGATCCTTAGGGTCCCCAAAGAATTTTTGGGCAATGATTCCGTTTTTTTTTGACTCGTGCATGTTTTTTTTTAAAGGGTGGGGGCAGAAACACCAACTGTAGGTGATGTGTTCAGCAAGTTTCATCCACAGCAGTGGATTAATATATGTAACTTATACCATGAGCCCCCAAAACCATGAAAAATAAAGGTTTTGGCCACCTAAAACTAGGTGATTTTCCATCAAAACCTCTAAAATGTACAGTAGGTTTTTGGGGCCCATGGTATATACATATACAGGCATAGTTCATATCATTTTTTGTGCAAGCATTTTTGTACTGCCCATGTTTTCTACATGTGTTCTTATGTTTTCTTTTATCAAGAGTAGCAAACAGAAAGCTGCTTTACAAAAACACACTCAATGATGATCGCGCTCATCTATGCTATTTTTTGTTCCAACCCTAAGTATCCTGACCACTCCAAAAGTGGCTATTTATTTGAGAAGCTATATATACACCCCTGCGGAATACAGGTTCAAACCCTTCCATTACTTGGAGGATCATCCCAGTTAGTAAGTAGTTAGTAAACCCCGTTTATAAGTCATTTAGGCCATTTGGAAGGGGAACAACCCTACTTAGGGGACATGGTTATTAACCACTTACTAACTGGTATGATCCTCCAAGTACAGGGTCCAATCGCTGATCCAGCGGATCGGTTGGTGAAGTATGAGATCCATGGACTCACCTCACCCCTGAAACGCATCATTTTCCGACGCCCCTGAGAATCGGTGGATTTTTTTTGACATGGGTGGGCATCCAAAAATAGGGAAACACCCCAAAATGGATGGTGAAAATAATGGAAAACCCTACTAAAATGGATGATTTGCGGGGAAAATCCACTACTTTTTGAAACATCCACATATTACTGTAGATGTAGATGAAAGGAAGCTTGGCACATGAAGAGCTTGGATGAAAAAACCTTAAAGTAGGATCAGATGAAGGCCTAGATGGAATGCTAGGCGGTTTTAATTTCTACCTCGAACATTGATGTTCACATTGGGGAAACGAGGAAACAAATTGACTAAGTCGTAACTGTTTCAACATAGGGATCGGGCAATTCCACTGAAACCAGAAAAAAAACATGCTACGTCATTTTGAAGATTTGTGGTTTCCAAAAGTCTGCCACAGCAGCAATCTCGGTCTCAGACCCCCTCAAAAGACCAAACCACCATGACGTTTTACAACGTTCAACGCGGCAAGAAATGAGTCCAACGTGGGATGGATGTTGGGTGATCCTGCACTTCTGGGTGAGATGGAGATGGAGCTCAAAATTGAGGGTCACTACGACCTTTCCCAAGGTGTCCCCCGTCACTAGTTATAAATGTAGATGGAGTTATAACCCCCTATAAATGGCAAAAAATCCGGGGAACTGGGGTTGTTGGGGCTACTGTAATAGGGGCCCCTTGTCACTCCATTTATAACTGGTTTTTGGGCCCACCGGTCGTAGGTCGTAGTTACAATTGGGATTTTTTATGCCAAACATTTGGGAAATGATTCCCAATTTGACTTGTGCATAATTTTTCAATCGGGTGGGGAAAAACCACCAACTAGTGAAGCAGTTTGGCATCGAAGATTTGATATGATGACTTGACCATTTTGAGCCTTCAAGACTTTGGAGCAACAGCGCCAGATTTTTTTTGGTTTTGTTCCGAAAATATGATGATTTCGACCTGTGATACTCGAAGCAACCATTACGTTGTTTTTCTTTCACATACATTTTAATGTTTAAAGATATGATAAAAAAGATTTTTTTTTCATGCGTATAAATACTAAGTGTGTTTAAGCATGCCAATTTTTGCAGATGAAAACGTCCATCAACCGTATTTACAATATAACGTGCAATACATCAACGGTCAAATTTACTGGCGTTCTTTAAATGCAAAAACAAGATGTCATTGTCTTTTAGATACATATATCCATAAATCTGCAATCATGCAAGCATAAAAAGACACATGGAGGTTATCCAAAATGGTAGTACTCCAAATGACCATTCAGGTTTGGATACTTCCCAAATTAATGATAAACTGTACATTTTTGTCTGTGGTTGAAAAACACACCCAAGTGGTCATGTTGTTGTGTTTTTCCTCACAATTTTGGGATTTGTCAACCCCATCCCTAACCCCCCTAACGCCCCTAACTCACCCCCCCCGAAAAAAAAGAAAAAAAACATAACAAATACATACAACAAGGAACTAACATATCCCCATCCCAAGGTTTATATTTGAAGATGATTTTCCTTTTCCCAAGGTGGGATATGTGATCGTTCCCTGGAGGGCAACAAATACAACAAGGACACGTGACACTACAACGACTTCCACTTGGGCGCTCCGCAGTATACCTGTTGGAAGCCACCGAAGAAACTCCAAGTGACCAATGCTTCACTAGCTGGTGGTTTCAAATATTTTCACCCCTACTTGGGGAAGATTCCCATTTTGACTAATATTTTTGGGTTGGGTTGAAACCACCAACTAGTTCAGTTCACCTTGGCTCTTCAAATTTTGGGCTCGAAACCTGGGTTGCGGTTGTATACTACATTGGACCCCATAGCTGTTGTGGAAACTCCAAGTGCTGAAAAGGATGAGAGGCGGTTTCATTGGGATGGAATTTTTGGGAGATGTTTGTTGTGGGTCTGATTTTTTTTTTTTCGGAGAAGATTTTGCTCAGCACTTTATAGGATCGGGGGGATTTGTTTTTGAACTTACCATTTCGGCAAGGGGGATTTTCTACTATAACGTCTTTTTCTGGGTGGTGGCAACTCAAATATTTTTGGAATTTTCACCCTTCTTTGGGGAAGATGAACCCATTTTGACTAATATTTTTCAAAGGGGTGGCTCAACCACCAACCAGTTTTTTTCTTTGGTTAGTACCATACCCAGCTTCTTCAATAAGTGAACTTTTTTTTTGATTCGCCACTTGAAAAGGAGGTCACTTCAGCCCTGGCTGAAGTTCTGAAGGTCACGACTTGCGGGGTCCAAACAGGATCACTTTTGAAGAACCAGGTATCTGATGCCAGATGACGAGCAATGAAAAAAAAACCTGGTAGCGTTTGGGCACAAGCCTTCGTGTGGCAACTGCTGTCACTCGGTGGGGGTCCGTGGTGCGAATTGTGCCATGGCATTACCTATGGAACTCGTTTGTTGCCTCGTATCGGTGATTTCCTGGAAATTTTTGAAGTTTACCTCCTTCCCGTTCTGCTTCAATGACACTGTCGGTTACTTGAACCTTTGGCTCTACCTCGGCTGTGTATTGCTTGCGGCGATCTTGTTGCTTCTTAATGCTGAATTTGAAATTCCGGTTATTGGCACTTCTCTTTTAGGCGAACCTTCTGTGCCCACACGTTTCTGTCAATGGCAAGTGCGACCTGATGTTTTGTTTTTGTCTGACTGGCTTCCGTTGGAGACTGACGCAAGGAAATCTGCTGATTTTGAAGTCGTTTGTCAGGGCCTGCAGGTGGAAGCATGTATGCCCGCTGTTCAACTGTTTTCTTCTTGATCTGAAATTTGATTTCTTGCTGCATGTGTCGACCTCACACGCTTACCCCAGTTGTGATGCAATGCTTGTTTGTGATTGGATTTTTGTCGCTGCTCAAAGAGCGGCTAATCCATATTAGGTCCTGTAAGTATACAACTCAGACAAACCCTATTTTGATTTTCGTCACGTTCCACCTGTGAACGTTGGCAACATGGTATTCCCGACGCATCTCTATACGGGCCATGATCTCATTGCGGGGTCACGGTCCAGCCGCCGTGTGATGGTTGCGAACTCCTGTGAAAAAAACCCTGGTTATTTAGGGTTTATAGGGGATAGGAAACTACCTAGTTATATGGGGATTATAATAAGCCATGATAAGGATCCCTATTAAGCAACCATGTAATGGAAAGTAGTAAGTTTTTTTTTTCGTGGCTCAGATGATGCTAGATGAATGTCAGGACCTTGGGCGGCTCGCTTTCACAGAAACATCCGCCTACAAGTGCCTTAAAGTAACTCGCCTTATTTACGGCTTATTTCCAGAACACCAAATGATGGGTGAACTTCCCCGAAAACTAACATGACAATGGAAAATTCACCATTTGAAGATGTATGTCCTGTTGAAAACGGGGATTTGCCAATGTCATGTTAGTTTTCTGGGAGGGTTTTGCCGAAATTTGAAGATACTACCATAGCCATTTTGTTTAGATTCCGAGATTTATGATGGGAATGGAATTTTTGGTCCCCTTTTGTGATGGGTATTTGTTGGGTGCGTTCCCCTTCCCAGTGTTTGTTCCCCTTCAAAAAAAGGCTCATAAAGTTCATCCTGGGTGGGTGACCTCCTGGGTCCCAGGGAGAGAACCCCAAAGGTACTTGGGGAGCATCAGCCCACTTAGTGAGTAGGTTAGGATCACTGCACCCCCATTTCAAAGCCATTTAGGAATTTAGGCCATTTGGAAGGGGATGGAAGGGGTTAACCACGGCTACAACTCCTGGGGGTGCCCATGCTCCAAATTACGTGATCAAAAATGGCACCCAAACTGGAAGATGTTGCCCATGATTGACGAATACACCCCCGAAAAGGGATGATCCTCCAAGTAGTATTCCACCCATTTTCAACCAAACCCAGTGCTTCATGTCCCTGCCCCCGTAGGCTGACGAACCCTTTGAGCCATGACGATCACGATGCCATCGTCGCGGGTTTGGGGCACTCAATGAGTGGTGAACATGGATGCAGGGTCCAAAAAGCACTGGTTGTTTATGGTATAGAGGGGATTATACTACCCAATTATCCAGGGATTACAATACACCATTATAAGGATCCTTATTAACCAACCAGTAATTATAATGGAAAGTAGTAAGGGTTTTTTTTCGTGGCTCACATGGATGCAGGGGCCCGGGGTCCAAATACTGTAAATTGATGATCACCGACTTTTCCATGACACCGGGTACTGGTTCGGTTAGTTCATTTTCTGTTTGGTTTCAAAGAGGTTTTTCAGATCTTGAGTTTGTAACTTGAGGCACAAGTGAAACACTCAAAAATGATTGGAAAGGATGGGAAGATGAGACAGAAAATGCTTTCAACGGTTTCAACCTTTTTTGTTTCATTCCAAACATTGGGGGAAGATTCATCGGCTTAAAAAACCACTAGTAACAGGGCTCCGGGGCCCCGCAAAGACAAGCAGCTAGGAGGTTTTTTCCCCCTTGGCGATGTTTGATGATGTGAAAAATCCGGGGAGAGTGGCGAAAACTTGGGATTCTTTCTTCATTTTGATGCTTCAGAATTTTTCAGCTAATCAGCTTGAGGTGCGTGGTTCTATCTCCATGATTTCTTTCAGGGATTTTTGGTTACAATCCCAGAAACTAACGGAGCACCTACAAGTTTCGGCCGAAACTCATCTTACAACCCCCAGTTTTTCAGGTTCAAACTTCATCATCAACTATAGATATGTGCGGGAGTCTAAACTTTCATGGGGTGTTTTTTTTTTCTGGTAGGGATAGTCATCAACCTGTATAGTAGGGGTAGTTGATCGACCCATTACAACTCGGTGGTGGCTTCACCTTGGGGTTTCATGATCAATTTTTTTCACGGTCGCATGTTTTTTTTTCAGGGGAGTTGAAACCTCAACCACCAACTACTTGGAGGATCATCCCAGTTAGTACGTAGTTAGTAACCCCCATTTATAAGCCATTTTAGGCCATGTGGAAGGGGAATATCCCCAGTTAGGGGCCTTACTAACCATGGTTATGAATCACGTACTAACTGGGATGATCCTGCAAGTAGATAAGGATTTCCCATTTCTTTGTGGAATGACCATCCCCAACACAAGGAGTCGATCGACCCATCGGTACAGATGTGTGAGTTGCCACTCAATGTGAGCAATGAATTTCCAGGGCCCCGAGTTGTTTAGGGTTCATAAGGGGATGATACTGCCGAGTTATATGGGGATTTTTCATAAACCATGAAATCATAAGTCCCAAGACATGCCTTTTGAAAGTCAATTGTCTTTTTGTCAAAGCTGGTGCTTAGTGATGAGCATCCATCGAATTTAAAGGATGGCCATTTTCCCTACTAAATAACGAACAAATGAGAAAATTGCCTAGGGGTTGAGCACCAGCCTGTGAAAACTTGAGAATTGATTGATCTTAGTTGCCATCTGATCTGAAAGATGCCGTAGGAAATATGTTCAAACATGCTGCTTCCCCCTTGTTCATGTGGCCAATTTTCACCTAATGTAGCAACATGTAGCAACTATTCCATACATGGAGCATTTGGGATATATATATATATATATGTATATGGATATATGAGATTTCTATAGATTTCTGGAGGCTTCTCGTTTTTTTGTCGCCAGCAGATACAAAATCAAGGTGCAGAGCTTTTATCGTTGCCCTTCCCACCAAGAGGCGCGAACTTTATGGGTACTTGGAGGGTGGGCCACTCCACACATGTTGATGATCTCCTACTTGGAGACTTGGAGGATCATCCCAGGACTTATAAGTAGGTTAGGATCACCCCCACATCTAAGCCATTAAAAAAATAAACATTTGGAAGGGGAACAGCCTTACTTAGGGGACTTGCTAACCATGCTTATTGACCACTTACTAGATGGGACGATCCTCCAAGTATTTGTTTTTGGAGATCAAGAAGAGTGTTTTGGCTCTGCTCTTGTGACTGTTGAATCCTTCCTCCCATAATCGTGGTTCAGTGAGTTCAGTGGGTGTATCTCAGGATCGTTACCATTTCAAATGAAGCCATTTTACATTGAACCGTGAGGAGAAAAGTGCAACAATTCATCTTCAAACAAGGAAATTTGAAAGCTTTTCTCAAGAGATTTTTTCAAGGGTTCGGAGTAACGAGTGGGCAAATGGTAGTATAAATCATTACCAAAATTTGTTGGCTATACCACCTGAAAATCACGAGATAGATACTGCCTAAGGGATTACCAAGTGCTACTCTTGATGTTTCAGAAATCTGGCGTTCACCAGTTGAGGTTGGTAGTTTATCCCATGATTTACAGGGTTTGGGATACCATCCAAACGGTGGTTGTTTGGGATTTCTGAACCATCAACAGTATGTATTAAATACACATTTAAAAAAACCGAGGACCGAGAACCCAAATGGTAACCCAAATCTTGATTGGTATCAAGGCTTTTGGTGTAGAGGGTTGACCTTTCAAACAAATAGAGGGACCTCAGTCGGTGGGGTTTTAGGTTGATAATGATACGTGGTTGATGTTTCAGAAATCTAAAACAACCTCTGGGTTGGATTTGTTTTAAACGCCACCCAAAATCAGGGGTGGTGGCATGGGATTTTGGAAAAACACTTTGCAAAAACTAACAGCTGACCGATGGTTGGAATACGACAACTAGGTGGTGGCAACTCAAACATTTTTTTTGTTTTCACCCCGAAAATTGGGGAAGATGATCCATTTTGACGAGCATATTTTTCAATTGGGTTGAAACCACCAACTAGACCACCGGTTGGATGTACCCCAAACCGGTCGTAAATAATGAAACATTTCAACTACCTGTCCCTCAACTGGTGAGTAAAAACCGGATTTCTGAAACATCAACAGTAGCACCCAAGAAAGGGATTATGCAACATCAAATGATAAGTGAAATTCTTGGATGGTGGTTGTTTTCAACGATTTGTTTTCGATTTTTTACCTATAAATGGCCAAAAATATATTATGGGGGTTTCCTAAAATGGTGGTACCCCAAAATGGATGGTTTATAATGGAAAACCCTATGATTTGGGGGTACCACCATTTAAGGAAACACCCGGCCCATATGGGTAACTGGAGTTTACAACCCTACTGAGGCGACTTCCATGTCCTTCCCAGTGGAGGTGGGGCGGTGGGGCTTAAGCCGTGCAAGCACCGCAAAATGTTGGACCTGAAAAAATCCCTTTCCGTGGAGCAACGGATTGATATCTGTTGATGGCAACCAGAAATCCGGCAAACTCACCAGCTGATATGGTGTTTTTTCCCATTATTTACAGGGTTGTGGGATACATGTCAGGTCGTTGTGGCTGGGATTTCTGAAGCATCAACAGTAGTGAGCGGATGTTTTAATAACAGGGGTCATCAAATGGGACCTAGTTCTTCGATTCGTTTAGTCGGTGATGTTTTTACTATTTACCATGGTAAATCACCATGTTTCACCACTTGGGATCGTATTTTTGGAACTTTTTCCAACCACCGTGGCCAAGCAAACCTAAAATTTAGGCGGAATGTTGCCGGTCATTTTGAGGGCTTCGGATTTCCCTTATAATTCAATGAATGAAGTTTGGCTTGATAACATACAATGACCCCTGTATAAGTCCAGTAGAACATCACGAAAACATGTCTAGCGCGTAAAAAATTGATGGCGTTTTTGTGTATCATGATGAGAGGTTCTTCTTTCAATTTCAACATGCAGGGTGTATTTTTTTAGATCCGGTTCTTTCAGGTATCCCTGGAAGTCGTTGCCACCATTAAAAAAATGGTGGTTCCTTTTGGATGATGATTAATCCCTACTCAAATCATGGTGAAACTCGGAAACCAACCTATGAAACAATGGTGGCCGGTTGGACTTCCAGGGGTATCCTGCATCTCTTGGGAACCCTCCGAGAAAGAGAACGAATCGACGAAGCGTCATACTCCCCTGAAATTTAACATGGAACCTGAAAATGGAGGTTTGGAAGATGGTTTTCCTTGTCAGTTGGATGATTTTTAGGTTCCATGTTAGATTTCAGGGGTGTATTTGCATCCCTCAAAAATCCTCTCGTTCGATGGAGATGCAAGTTGGATCCTCTTTCATACAATCCGTACTTGGATGTCCCAGGAACTTAGTAAATGGTTAGTAAATGGGTTATAACCCCAATATACCCCATTTATAAGTAGGTTATAACCCACTTACGAACCATTTACTAACTTTCTGGGACGTCCAAGTACTCCCTGGAAGTTTGACAGCAAAGTTCGCCCCTGCAAAATAAGTCGGGCCCCAAAAGGAAAGTAATCATCCAAGCAACACTGGGTGGTGGCAACTCAAATATTTTTCATTTTCACCTCTACCTGGGGAAATGATCCAATTTGACGAGCATATTTTTGAAATGGGTTGGTTCAACCACCAACTAGAACATTTTTCAGAGGCGAGCTGTTAGACCTTCGAGGGTGTAGATGAATCGGTATTGGTGTTTTTTTTCTTCAAGGGAAACCTCCAATTTCTTTGTCCTTGTTTTGATGGGATTTGACCTCAGTTGAAGTGAGGAGATTTTTGTTCGTGAGTTTTTTTGGTTGGCATAAAGAACTTATTGAAACCCGATGTATTCCTACGAGGTGGGCCCCTACTAGTTAGAAATGGGGCATAACTCCTTTTAAGTAGGGTTCTATAGTTATAACCCCACTTACCCATATTATAAGGCCATTTTTAGGGGTTATAACTCCATTTATAGCTGGTACGGGCCCCACACCTTGTACCAGAAGCCGGATATGTTTTTTTCTCAACTAGAAGGGGGGGTTCAAAGAGTTTTGGACTTTTTGACCCGACAAAATTTCACCAAGCATTTCAGGTACCCAAAATGGAGGTACTCACCTATATAAGCTGTATATAAGGCTTATGTAAGGGAAAACCCACCACCAAAATAGCCTTACAAGGTTCAGTACCTCCATTTTAGGTACCTGAAATTCTTGGTGAAAATTGGGAAAATGATCTAATTTGACGATTTTTTTTTTGAAGCAGGCGCCCAACCACCACCAAACGACAGCTAACCAACCTGGCATCGCTTAAGTGGAATCCTCTAAAATCCATGGCCCCCTTTGGAAAGACAGGAAGTTTCAGGCAAGCATCAAAAACTATACTTGGAGGATCATCCAGGGACCTAAGGACTTGTAAGCGGTTTATAAACATGGTTGATAAGTCTCCTAAGTAGGTTGTTCCCCTTCCAATTGGCCTAAGTGGCTTATAAATGGGGGTTATTAACCACTTGCCAAGTGGGATCATCCACCAAGTAGGAGATCATCAAATATCATCAACATGTGTGGATTGAAATTGAACCTCTTCTATAGCCGGCTTGTATAGTCACAGTACTACCCTAGCTGTTCAACCCCCCCAAGAAGACCCTTAAAACAGGATATACCTGATGATGTACCTAATATATACCCACAATATAAGGGGTTTATTATTAAAGGGCCCCATCCCCAAGGGTTTTCCCACTATTTTCCCTATGATACTAAGACAGTGAGAAGCGAAGAACGCTCGGGATACCATGCGTTGGCTTTTTGTTTCCCGTGGATGACTTTAAATCGCTAGATGGAGAATGTTTATGGCCGAAGTTTTTTAGGAATCTATATACACCCTGGGATTCCAAGTAAAGACCATCATTCTTTAGTGTTTGTTCCTGTAAAGACCATTGTTTTACTATGGCTTTTCGATTTAACAAGTTCCAGGGGATCGTTACGAAAATTTACAGTCATGGACTTGCAGGGTGAAACCCTTGGTGGGTGTATATGCCACTCCTACGGCCCTTGCGTCGAAATGTGCCATCCCCCAGTTATGTAGTCTAGTAGTGAAAGAATTGCCGTCTAAAGACTGGGGGCACTATACAAGTAGAGCCCCCCAAAGGCCCCCATGAAAAATAACGATTTTGGCCACCATAAAACCAGGTTATTTACCATAGAAACCTCTAAACATTGTAGGTTTGGGGGGGGCCCATGTTTACAGATACAATTATTTGCAATGCTATATATAATCCCACCTGACAACCGGAATGCTTTTTCGCCCAACTGCTAACCCGAACTACTGTTGATGTTTCAGAAATCCCAAACAACCACCGTTTGGATGTCACAAAAACCCTGTAAATACTTAGATAAACTACCAACCTCAACGGGTGAGTTAAAACCGGACTTCTGAATCATCGACGGTAGCACAATGATTTGGATTTTGGAAGGATTGAAGTTGGGGACGCCTGTGAACCTCGTGCGACCTCAGGTCTTATCGGCCAGACAGCCAAGAGGTCACAAAACAACAAAAACAGCTGTGTAAGGAGGATCATCCTGGAAAGTAAGTAGTTAGTAAACAGCATTTTTTTAAAGCCAGGGAATAGCCAGTTGGAAAGGGTCCCACAACCACCAGGAATTGGGGGACTTACCATGATGATTACACACTTGCTAACTGGGACGATCCTCCAAGTGGGGGTCGTTGGTTTCCGTTGGGTTTTGGGTGAGCCATCAACAAAAACTCCGGTGATTGATGAAACAGAGCCTGGAGCAAAAATGAACGTTGCTACAACTCTTGGTTGGGTGGTTTCCTTTTGTTGGGTTTTGGGGATTGCTATGTTATGTGGAAGTTCACCACAAGGTGGGACCCCGGGCCCCTGCAACAGAACCATTTTCCACCCAAACTGGAAGTTCCAAGGTAGGTAAAAATAACCCCAGTTACGCATCTATGCACACCACATTTTTTTTGATACTTGGGGGAGATGATCCAATTATATACTAATTTTGATATTTTTCAGATGGGTGGCTCAAAACCACCAAATCGAATGCGAAAAAACCCGGAAAACTAATATGACCCTGAAGAATCAACGATTTGAGTCGATGTATCTCCTATTACCCTCCCTGAAACCAACATAGAACCTGAAAATGGATGGTTGGAAGACTTTCTCGTTTCCTTTTGGGTCCCGGCCCATTTTCAGGTGCAAAATGGCTGTTAGTTTCAGGGAGTGTAAAAAATGGTGGATTTTCCAACTAGACACATGCCTGGAACCCCAATCAACCAGTTTAAAATGGATGGAAATTGTGATTTCCAACCATGTCCTATGTAAAGATTTGGTTCATCATCCAATTGGAACGTTGCCATTTACACCCCCCAAAACTAACAGTTCGCCCCTGAAAAGTGACCAATCTTCCAACCATCCATTTTCAGGTGGCTAGGTCAGTTTCAGGGAGCGTATAAATCTGGTTGGTGGTTTCAAATATTTTTTATTTTCACCCCGAAAATTGGGGAAGATTTCCATTTTGACGAGCATATTTTTCAAATGGGTAGGTTCAACCACCACTTAGAAATGGTTGTTTAGGGTACCAGGGTGGATTCCCTATGAGAATCCTTTGCCTTCCCAAGAGGCACCTCAGAGCGTACCATTTCGCCACGTGGCCGTGGCGGCGGTACCTCTCCTGTGAGCCGGCGGAACCTGGCGGAGCGCAGGACGGTGGAGACCGAAACCACCGGGAGACCGTCGTCGTTTTGGTCGTTTTTTGGGGGGGCAGAAGGGGGGGCCCCGTGGTGGCCGTTTTTGCGCGAAAAAACTGGTTAATTTTGTTGTGTTTTTCAGGGAAGGTTGAATGAAAAACCCTTGTTTTTGTTCTTTTTGTGTTGTTTTTGTTGCTTTCTGTGGTGGTTTGGGTTAGAAACTTTTCTTAAAAAGCAATCTATATAAATATATATATATATATATCAGAATTGATCGGTACATTTTGAGTACATTTTGAGGTACTACAATCAAAATGGGGTGCATTTTTTTAAACGATGGTTTTATGATGATGTACGATGCTCAAAGATTTTTTGCTACTGTATGATTCTGGTTGGCCCTTAGTCTCAGATGAGGGAATGCAGCTATACATGGTTACGTGGAAGATCATCCCACTTAGCAAGTAGTTACTAATCCCCATGTTTAACCCATTTAGGCCATTTGGAAGGGGACCAACCCTACTTAGGGGACTTACTGACAATGGTTCCTAACCACTTACTAACTGGGATGATCCTCCAAGTATGATGGGGATTCATTCCCCCATTCCCTCTCAAGGACCAGGAAAATTGATCTTCACTTTTCAAAAGGCATCGTGGAAATCGGGGATGTACTGATACACCCAAGAGAATCCACAAGCTTGCCATCATAGTCACAGCTGTTGATGCTTCAGAAATCAAGGCACGACGCACAACTGGTGGTAGAGGTTGGTGTTTTTATATATAATCCTGTTGATGGAAGAAATCCTGCACCACCTGACACGTTTGAAACCCTGTAAATAATGGTGAGTTTGCGGGATTTCTGAACCATCAACAGTCTCATTTGAGATGGGTCACCAAACTACACATCGCAGGTGGATGCTATAGCTGAATGTTTTGAATCATCAACAGTATACCTTCATGGTTGCCAAAACCCTTGGAACTAAGTGAGTAAATAAACTGCATTTGTTTATGAAGGGAATCCGTTTTGAACCTTCATGATCCACAGGGGTTACAGCCTTAAGGCAGGGCCCAAAATATACCTTCCGAATCTAAACGAAGCACGTCACGTTTGAAAACTCCGCCGCGCCTTGAACAAAGACCGTTGCCGTAGCTGGACAAAATCAACCCGTGAGAGTGGGAAATTCGCAAAGAAGCAGCATTTAAACGGCAACAAGAATTGGTGTTTTTTTCTTCCAGATTTTTTTTTGAACCTTCAGTTCTCAAAGTATATGAAGAAGAGTATTTTGGGAAAGAATACTAACTTTGAGAAACTCGAAGGATGCAACATTTTCGTTGGTGTCGTCAAACTTGAGGTTCTTTTGAAAAAGGACCGGGGCAACTAAAAACTTTGATTCCCAACCTGTCCTGTTTGTCTGACAATGACGTTGATGTGAATGATGCCATCCCATGTGTCATATTATCACAAAAATATGAGGTTCCTACACCACATGCATCAAAAACACCTGATTTCTGGGTGGTGGCAACTCAAATATGTTTTATTCTCACCCCTAATTGGGGAAGATTGCCATTTTGACGAATATTTTGGAAACCACCAATTAGTTGTTTTTGGAAGCGTTTTTGTTCAAAGATCCTCCATTGTTTGTGATCAATTCACCTGACTGCAAGCAGATCACCTTATTTTTATTGTTGTGGCATTTTCTTCGGCGGGAAGAAAACAACAAAGAAAACAACGTGCCACAGCTGACACTGGCACGCATATCCACCGGCATTTCCACCATGCGATGTGGATGGTATGGATTGGATTCGTCGGGAAGCTCACTTAGCCAATGGCCAAACCTCTAAACTTTTGGGGGGTTACATGTTTAGTAGGAAAAAAGAGTTCAAAAACTTGTATTTAATAGTCCTTTGGCTGAGTGATGAGAACACAACAGTGAACTACTACTACTACTACTACTACTACTACTACTACTACTACGACTACTACGACTACTACGACTACTACGACTACTACGACTACTACTACTACTACTACTACTACTACTACGACTAGAACGACTACTACTACTTCTACTTCTACTTCTACTACTACTACTACTACTACTACTCCTTCTACTACTACTACTACTACTACTTCTACTACTCCTACTACTACTACTACTACTACTTCTACTACTACTACTAACACGAGTTTAAATAGCCGGTTTTTCGTTCAATGTTGATGGATCTTTCCTCTTGTCAATGAAGCGAGCAAAACCAAAGAGTCCTTTTCCGTCCATCTTTCCTGGCGAGGCATCTTGAACGGTTCACCTTGAACGGAAAGAAGCTCTTGTTCAGCGATCATGACTTTACCAACCCAAACAATGCACTTACAAAAGGGCAAAACACGCACAGAATTACCATATTATGACTTATGACTGATGAGACTCATTTTTCTCATGGATGGAAAGGGTGATTTCCAACCATTTCCTATATGTAAAGGTTTGTGGAATTGTCATACAATTGAAACAAAACTTTATGCATGGTTGTTTAGGTTACCAGGCATATGGAATGAGACCTGAATCATCCGAATACAACTGGTGGGGTTCCCTCTCAGAAATAAGGGCGAACACCGAGATCTTTTTATATGAGCGTGGTGGATTTTAAAGGAACGTGGTGGGAGCGGTAAACCATCTATTATCTTTTCTTCTAGGCAATTTATAGCCGCCGGTTGGTTACCCCAAAAGGTAGTTTAGTATGGGAATCCTACCCAGTTTTGGCCTCAATTCCGGTAATTCTGCAAGGCGCGCCAGAGTCCAGAGAGACAGGGCAAGTAGCGGAAAGAGACACATCAGAATTTGCGTCAAGCACCTATGTTCGGCGCGTAAGTAGTTGGTGCCTCGGTCAGTATTAGCCATGGTGACTATTGCAAATGTTTCGGTTTCTCTCAACCAAACCATCCGCCAATACTACAGCCTATGCGGATACCTGGTCATGGATGGTGGTCAGCATGTGGTCAGCCTTTTTCATGATCACCAATCCTTTTGCTGCAAATTGATTGGAAGAAAACTTGGGTTTGGAGCACCAAAGCTAAGGGTGAACATGCAGTAGCCAACCTCATTGCACAGGAAACATCAACGTACTGCCACAGATCTCCGATGTCCGCTTACCCATCATGGAATTACCCGGCCGCCTTGGCACTTTGCGTGACAGGTTGACGGCTGCAGGAAGCCGAGCTGCGTACACAGAAATCTTCCTGGCCCTCGGAAGCAAAAATTCACATCATTGCCGCTAGTATTTCCACGTTAGCACTTTATGGTTGTTAATTCACAGTTGCTGGAGCTTCAGATCTGAAAGCTTTACGCGCCCAGGTCGTCAACGCTCTCTTGGGAGAGAAGTCACAGAGTGCTAGCTCTGCCCTTTTTTTGCAAATTGCAGACACAAGGCTTTTTGGATCCCCAATTGTTTTGTGATTGTGGCTTCGGTTAAACAAGTTTAGCCTTCTTTGGGGAGGTGCGATGCTGCCCAGAAAATTCCCTTTCTTCAGACACTTGCTACTCCAAAAAGAACCGCAGGATTCTCACAGGGTTTAGCATCAGCTCTGATTGGATGCCTAGAATTGATCTCACATCTGACTCCCTTGGTAACATCTGGGTTTCTCACTTCCATCAAGTTAACATTTGTCACCATGGGGTTTAAAACGTTGAAACCTCTGCGATGCAGTTGTTTCAAAAATCCGGCAATAAAGAGACGCCCATGCTGCTTCGTGAAATTCCTGGCTAGAGCAATATTCCAGGCGTAGCCAGCTGTGTCAGAGGAGAGAAAAAGGAACCAACGGAGCGAAAAAAAAAACAAACGGAAGGAAAAAGGAACGCACAGACGGACAGAGGCGGAAAGGGAACAAAACCAAGGAAAAGGGAACAAAACAAGGACAGACAAGGAAACAAGCAACAAAACGAAGGAAAAAGGAACAAACAACGACAAAAAACAAGGAAAAAAGGGCCAAAACAAAGGAAAAAGGAGCGAAATGAAGGAACAAAAAGGGAACAAGGCGATAGAGAAAGCATGAAGTGGATAGAAAGAAGGAAACAATTTGTGGAGGCGTGAAAAACCACCTTAATTGCGTACAAGGCTCTGAGTTGGCTCAGCAACAACACCCACCGTGGGGCTCGAGCCCACGACCACAAGGTTAACGGCCTTGCGCTCTACCGACTGAGCTAGGCGGGCTCCTGCCAAAGGTTGAAAATTTAAGCACCCTGCACTCAAGTAAGGTGGTTTTTCACGCGTTTCCTTCTTTCTATCCACTTCATGCTTTCTCTATCGCCTTGTTCCCTTTTTGTTCCTTCATTTCGCTCCTTTTTCCTTCGTTTTGGCCCTTTTTTCCTTGTTTTTTGTCGTTTTTTGTTCCTTTTTCCTTCGTTTTGTTGCTTGTTTCCTTGTCTGTCCTTGTTTTGTTCCCTTTTCCTTGGTTTTGTTCCCTTTTGCTCTTTTTTGTTTTTTTTCTTCGTTTTGTTGCTTTTTTCCGCCTCTGTCCGTCTGTGCGTTCCTTTTTCCTTCCGTTTGTTGTTTTTTCGCTCCTTTGGTTCCTTTTTCTCCTCTGTCCTTCTTTGTTTTTCCTGTTTCCCTCGCTCTGCTCCTTCTTCCATTGTTCCTGCTGAAGCGGCTGTAAAAATGGCGCAAGTTCCAGAAAAAACTGGCGGCTATGTGGACTAGGCTGCAATGGCACAGGGGACTGGCCAGTCCTGAATGAGTGCATGCATCGACCCAAGGACCTTTCATTAATGGGCCCAACACGCTAGCCACTGCGCCACTCCACTTTCCGAAAAAACTTGAGGAGTCTCTTCCACATGCTTGTTCTGGTCTGATGCGGAGCAGAAAAGCCCCCTAGGCAGCTCCAGTTGGCTGTGCCTGCATTCTTCAGTGAGTGCATGCTCTGTAAGTTCAGGAGCTGAGATTTTGAGTTGGCTCAGCCTTGCGCTGTACCGACTGAGCTAGGCGGGCTCCTACCGAAGCTTGAAAATTCAAGCAAACTTACAGAGCATGCACCCACAGCATGACGTTCTCGACGTCCTGGAAGCTTCCACGGCTGGAACTTCTGAGGTGAGATCTATGCTGAGGAGGAGAGCTAAGAAGGAGATAGAGGGGAGGCCAAAGAGTTCTTTGGGGTCGGTGAAGATTGAAGAATTTTATGGTGACTGGAGCCGAAATGGAAACGTGCTGCTGGATCTCCTCCCGAGGCTTCTGGCGGCATGGCCTTAGCTCCCACTTTCCTGGAAGTGACGCCTGATAGTGAACGCGTGCGTCGCTGCTTGGCGCGAGAATGACATGCACTGCCTTTGCCGAGATTTGTAGTAAATTCCAACCAGTGGCTGAGGGACTCATTGAAGGAAGCTCACACCTAGTGGATCTGCCAATTGTTTTTCTGTGAGCCAGATTTGCAATACATTCAAAGTTTGCATAATGCAATGCCTGAAGCAACCATTCCCGCTGATGTAGTCCGCCCCCTTAGGTCGCAACATGGTAATTAGCCATTCGCGTGCTACATTAATGGAAGTTGCCATGCACCTGACCGCGTTATTTCATGGTATGATTCTTATGCCATAGTTGCAGATCTTTGTGTTGATCATCAAGAACGTATAAAACAAACGCAAATGTATGCGAGTACAGGTGTTCTTCCAAAGACTCTCAAATTGATTAGCGCTGCTCGACTGACTGGTGCTCAAGGCATTCACAGGGCAGAAAATTTGGCAGTTCTAAATTGTTTTGAAGCTCTTCGTGAAGCTGTTATTCATACAAACAGTGCGGTCACCATATCAATGTTTGAGCAGTGTCAACAGGCAGTTGTAGAAGGTGATCTTTTGGCGCGTAGTGAATTTGACCTTGCTGCCAGACTCCTTCGTTGCATTTCACCTAACTCAGTGCCAAAAAAAAAAGCACACAGAAACTATCTCTGCGCACAGAAACTATCTCTGATATCCCTAATTTGCTTGACCTGGAAATCTCAAAGCCAATGATCAGGTTCAACAGGTTACGCACTTCATTTGGAACTTCAGGTTGCTCGGGCACAAGCACAGGGACCTGGTAGTGTTGAAACACATGGCACCATTGTATATGAACTTCTTCTCCTGTAGCAGGATGGGCTTTGCCTGACTTTGACTTTGGATTGGATCCCCCATCCATGGAGCTTGGGCCCAACAAGTGATGCACTCCACGTTGAATTGGCTCAAAAGTTGCAGATGGACGCTAGTTGTGACTCAACCTGCAAACTTGGAACCAGGGCTTTCATGGACTGAGGTTGCTGCAGCTTTAGTACTTGAACATGGTGCTTGGCTCCCAGTTAGGCGGCAGATGGAATCAGCAGGGTGGTTCAACCGATGCTACAAGGAAATCAGCCTAATATCACGACAGATTTGGCAGAACAGACTCAAACAGCTCATGCTTTGGTGTTGCTTAGTGTAGTTATAGTTGAGGAATCATGGTGTTGGGGAAAAGGCAAGGTATGAAGCCTTCTTTTTTGTGGGTTTCATTCTTGGACGATGGGTCTTAAACTGCGACATGTTTTGACCTTTGAGCCGTTTTACAATCAGCAATCAACTTGGCTTGGGGGCCTTCGGGCATGTACCTTGCAGACCGGCTTTCAACAATGGGAGTGTGATGTGTTTTCTGCACATTGGCGTGGGACAAGCAACAACGGCAGGCAAATGCAAAAATGAAGATGGTTCGGCAGTTGGGACGCAGTTATTTTTATTAGTTGAAGTGGGGCTTCCTGCTTGGTCCATTGGATTTCACCACTAAGGACACCACTCTTCCGAATACGGGAAGAAGCGTCAGGGTCTCCTCTTGCCGTGGGAGGGGCCTTTTAGCGAGGGTAAAAGGCCAAAATTCAGGGCAAGGAATTTACAATAAATTGCCCAGATCTATTCTTGAACACTGCTCCAATTTTCCTTTGCGCCCCTTGAAAAAAACGAGGTTCTACTGCCAGTTCTTCCGGTGCATGGCAGAGGAAAGCTCTTCAAGAGTTCCAAGTGCTTTGGCAAGAAAATTTCATGGCTTGGTTTTGCAGGGGTCATGAAATTGCGCTTATGGAGGGGGGATCAAATTTGATGCACATGTTTTGGTAATTTTGAGGGGGTTGGGACCTGCTTCCAATGAGTTTCCATTTTCCATCAGAGTTTTCATATGGTTATCTATCTTCCCAAATCTTCTTGGGGGTGTAAAAAGCATCACCTTTGAAAAAGAAACTGACCATGAATGATTCTGTTTTAGATAGGCCTTTTTTAGTGAGGTAATAATCGATAATCAGCCGGACATGGCGTGCAGCAAACTCTGTAGGTCAAATATACCTCCTTAGTTCTTCGGAGAGCGGTAAAACTCCAAAAAGGTTTGATGCGATGAATATGTGAAGAATATATTTGTTTTTGATTGTTTTTTGTTTCGCCTAGTTTCTGTTTTTTTCACTTGATATTTTGCCGTGGTTTAAACATTCGGTTTCCCGTTGTTTAAATTGCCAACAATCTGTCAGTTTTCACTGAAATGCTGATTTTTGGGTGACTTGGTTTGGTTTTTTGGCAATGAACAGTGTATACCTGGAATTACCCCCCGAAAAAAATCCATAACTTCGACAAATCCAATCACCTTCTGAGAATGGTTTCGTGGAACCTAAATAGTATCTATGTTTTTTTTGGAGGTGATGATGACACCCCACATCATCTGAGAATTTACCGATTGATGCCAAGGGTAGTGGGCCGTTACCAGTTTCGGATTAGCAAAGCTTGGGGATTGGCAAATTGATGGTGATGTCTTTCCGATTCGAAACTGATGGGAAAAATTCGGATAAATCAAGACCGTTTAAGGAATAATATTTTTTGGATTTTTCCATGGCATCAAACAAACAAATCTAAGTTTTGACAGGTGGATTTGCACAAGGGATTTTGTACATCCCAGGAATAAGGGATTAATAAGGCCTTATAAAGGGAAATTTGGTGGTTAATAACCCCTTATCAAACCTTTGTTGTTGGTGGTAGGGGTAGTTTTTTGGGTAGCTAGGATTCACCTGAATTTGGACAAAAATCCATTGTATGGGTCAATCCCACATTCAGCGATGATCAGAACTGGACTGATGTAGCCATTTGGAAGTGAACTCCTGTCCTTGTATACGAATCGCGGTTACTGAATGGTTATTCATCTCTTGTGAAGCATTTGTTATCCTAAACAATGGGTTATTTCAATCATAACCAGTCACCATTCACCACTCACCACCATCCAGGAACGTCTATGAGTGCCTTGTCAAGAGAGTCGGTTTTGAGAGTGATGTGAGCGTGGTCACCGACCTTTTTTCGGATGCAACTTCAGCGGGTTTTTGTGGTGTCTGAAAATTACATACGTGGAAAACAAGCTGCCATTTTTTTTCCATCAACTTTTACCGCTGAAAGCAGCAAAAAAGTTGCCTAAACTTAAGGTACGCTATGTTTTCCAGGTAGATGTCAAGCATTTTGGATGTTTTTGTTTGGGACTTTACTTGTTTTGAATGTGTTGGATGTGTCTCAAGATTGAGCACTTCAAGCATTCAATTGCACTCCCCGAGGCTAACATAGCCGCGGCAAATAGGCCGTCCCAAAAGGAAACGATCTTCTTCCAACCATCCATTTTCAGGTACTATGTTAGTTTCAGGGAGGGTAATCGCATTTTTCCCCTTTGGGAATGGAGCACTTAATTGCGAGACTTGGGATAACGATGAAGAGACCTTTTCGTCAAAAGCTGAGCAAAAGCAAATATGACAATCAAGTCATCCATTGGAGGTTGGAATGTGTATAGCATACATGTGTATGTTACCGATTTTTTTTTGGGAGTTCAACTCATGATCAGCCTAAATGGACTTTATATAAATGTTGCTTATTTCTTTCCAAGCTGAAATTATTAGTGATGTTTAAGAGACATAAAATTGTTGATTATTTAGAAATCCGGCGACCACCAGTTAGAACACATCTTATATTTATGTATGCTTCATGTGTAACAGGTTTTTTCTGAACTTCTGAACCATCAACGAGCACAAAGTAGTACCACGCAATAGAATCCTGAATTACCCATGTTTTTGCTTATTTCATTAGATGTACCTCATCCAGGAAAAGAAACCAGTGAGCCGCCGTGGCATCCTGGGAGGGGGTTCACACCCAAAATCTATAGCCTAAAGATTTTTTAACTGAAATCAAGCCAAATCATTATTTCATAGATGTTCATGTTGAGACTGTTTGGACTTATCGCCCCCACCCCCCCCACCCCAAAAAAAAAGGGTGAAAAATCACCACTGGACCAACAATTTTTAAGCACCTTGCGGTTTTTTTCAGGTTGGACACTGCTCGGGTGGAAGAGGAAGTGGCCACCTCCAGGCAACTTTGGAAGCGTCACTGAAAAACCGTACCCTAAAGGCAGTTTAGATCTGGTGAACTTTCCATCATCCAGATTGGATACCTCTCTCCCCAACACCAGGATCATCAACTTTCCTATCCAAAATTTGTTATAAAAGACAATCTCCAAGGCCCCATAAGTGGTTTCAAGTTCTTCTCTAGGTGGTGGTTTCACATATTTTTTATGTTCACCCTGTATTTGGGGAACATGTCCAATTTGACGAATCTTTTTCAGATGCGTTGAAACCGCCAACTAGTTTGATATGAAACAAACATTTCAGAAAGATGGAACACATAAACATATGCATGTATATTATGTATTGACTACATGTAAATAGTTTTTTTTGCACTTGGGTAATTCAACCACCGGCTTGAAAAAGGGGTAGTTGATTTCGAGAATTGTTTTCGGCTATTTTCAGGCTGAAACTCATTGGTCGGTGAAACAACATCACCCTTTGATCTGAATGATTTTGATCAACATACTGTTGATGGTTCAGATATCCGGAATTCACAAGTTGAGGTTGGTAGTTTATCCCATTATTTGCAGGGTTTCAAACATCCCAGTTGGTTGTTTTAGATTTCTTCCATCAACAGTATCTTGGGGATTGCCCCAAATCCTTGGTAGAGGTTGCTTGGTGTTTTGATATATAGTCTCATTTGAGACACTAAATTACAATCAACAGTATTCCTTGGTTGCCAAAAACCCTTAGAACTAAGTGAGTAAACAACTTGCGCACTTTACGAGGGGAACCCCTTTTTTAGCCTTCACAATCCACTATTACAGTGTTACAGTGTTTAAGCCCCCAAAATATTATCACATACTCAGAGAGCACGTCGAAGGTTCCAAAAAATGACCTGGATTGTTGTAAGTGAAGTTGGGTGTTTTAATTAGATCAAACTTCGTGGGATGAATGAATAGTGGGATTGAAACCAACATTTGAAGATGGGAGGTTTGATATTATATATATATTGAAAATATATCAAGATGGGTAACAGTTATTTGGAATATATGTAGTGTATGCTTGATTTTCAAGATATGTTGATGTCCAAGAATCTTCAACAGAACCCACTGAACGGATTCCTTAACCGGAGTATCTTATAGCTCTAGCAAATTACTTAGGGGTCCGTTGGTAAGGTCCCAATCAATTCCATTCCATGATGGGGATATCAACCCAGTTGACTTCGGCAACTTTTTTTTTTGTGAGCTAAGAGTGGCAGCGGGGAAGAAGGTGAAGTCGGAACAGGTTTTTTGGCAGTGGAACTACCATCTTACTAGCTTCCTTTCATCAGATCACTAAATCTGAAAGTAGGAGGAGTTTTGCCTTTAGCATAAAAACATACGTAGTGGGAACTGCAGAGGGGTGTATTATTCAGCATTTACTGCATACAGCTTTATGGTTTCATCATTTCATTTGATTTCCATGTTATTGTGCTTCAAGCCCATCTGTGAATTCACAAACACGTCATATTTGTTACACACACACACACATGTCGGAAAAGTGTTTCCTGATTTTTTTTTTCAGAATGTGTCGGCTTTGATTTCTTATATGTTTGTTTCCCCCTACCCTAAGAGAATCATTGGACCCTCCTAGGAAGGGGTTTGACCCTGTATAGGAGGGTTCTGGCATCTCCAAACCACCAGCTTTGAGATCCCATCTCCACCGATTTTCTCAAAAACCCCCTCTTCTTGGAAGTTCATCCCAGTTAGATCCAGTGGGTGATCCGGATCACCCACTTGGAGGATCATCCCATTTAGTAAGTGATTGATAACCATGGTGATCGTAAGTTCCCTATGTATGGTTGTTCCACTTTCAAATCACCTAAATGGCTTATGTCAATGAGGGTTACTAACTACTTACCAGTCCTGGGATGATCCTCCAAGCACCCCCCCATTTGTAGCCGCCATGGACTTTCGGCCATTTGGAAGGGAATAACCACAACCTCAGGTCTTGGGGACTTAGGATCACAATGGTGAAAAAAACCATTTATAAGCGGGCTGGGGATGATGTTCCAAGTTACAATCTTCCTTTGACCGACTTTCACCTGGACAATATACATCCGGGAGTCTTATAATGGTGTATGAAAAACCCCCTCTAACTGTGTAGTATAATGTTACCCTTGTAAAACCCAACCAACCAAGGTATTTTTCATTTCTCACCTGGTGGTCAGGATTCCATGGGTTGTCATGTACTATGCAGACTGGTGCCCTCATTGTCATCACTATGCCCCCACCTTTGAAAGGCTCATGAAACCATGGGAAAAGTCCGTGGTGTTGGGAGGTGTTGGGTAATAAGAATACCATGGGCCCCAAAAACCTACATTTTAGTTCCGTGTAACGGGTGTCAATTCACCCAAGGCAAGGGCTGTTACTAGTTTTACATGGAGTTATAACCATAACCCCTACCTGGCAATTCTTTGTGACCTTTTTGGGATGGTGATCAGTGGCTTTTTGGAAAGGTGAAGTGACCTCCAACTAGGGAATCAAAAGGTCACGGCTTGAATCACCTGGAGGTGCTGGTTTCCAAGATTTTTTATTTTCACCCCGATCCTTGGGGAAATGTCTTTTTTGGGTGATGTTTTCGGTGGTTTGGGGAGGAGGAATTCGATCAACGCAACATAAATTCATAGTGAGCCTGAAGAAGTTTCATTTTTTTTGAGGATTTCAAAAGTGTGATACGAATTTTTTGATGGCAATTCATTCCATGACTTCAGAACAAAAAAACATTCACCTGTTTGACAGGTAGTTGGGAGCCATCATGATTTCCATTTCTTGGGAGTATTGAGGAAACTTGAGCTCCACAGCCGGAGCTATGGGAAAATTGGCGAGCGTCTTCAGCTTCTAGTTCTTCGACATTTTTTTTTTGGAAGCTCAAGTTATCTCAAGTTTTTTACATGGCAAATGAGATGTGATTAAATAGATTAAATCGATTTGGACCCTGCACAATGGATCAAACATTACTTATAAACTAAATTTATACCAAATCATCATTTTGGTAAGCTATTTGTTGGAAACTTCCTATTCAATTTATAGAAAAACCTCTTGATCTTTTTTGTTTCTTGGAAATAGTCGATTGTATAGTATATTCGCACGCCTTACATGAATCTCGGGTTACCGGGTCCCAGTTCCTGGCACTTAGCCTTAGAATCGCCGTCACAGGATTGCTCAGAAGATATCTCCTTTGCATGTAGGACCTGTCCGGAAACCAAAGTCGTGCAATTGTTGATGGAAGAAATCCTGCACCTCTTTGATGAGTATATAATATACTTTCTCAAATTATTTATATACAAACAACTTTTATACATCCAAACGGTGGTTGTTTTGAATTTTGGATTTCTGAACCATCAACAGTATTTTTTTGGTGGGGAGTGTGATGAGGTTTCAATCCAGTACGGTTAAAGCTGTTGGTGGTGAACTTGTTTAGACAAAGATGGATTCCACGATGGAAGCATAACCTTACCATCCATGGGACTGGTATATTTACCTAATTACATTTACCATTAAAAAATCAACCAAATGTAGGTAAATATACCAGTCCCATGGATTCTATGGGCGCAGGCACCCACAATTCATCCACTTGATTGAAGGAGGCAATTGAAGCTGAAACTGCGCTTCTTTTTTCGGCAATTGGGAACGATCTCATGGGACCCACCAAAGGGGAAGTTTGGATCATCATCGACTCAAAAGTACCTTTGGGATGGAATATGTTAGGTTCTAGGAGGGTAATACATGATCCTGAATCACTGAGACTGATGATTTCATTATCACCCTAAAAGGGGTTCAGCATGATGATCATGGACCTCTTTTTAGTGATGTCTAAGGAGGAGGATCCATCGCAAACCCCTGCATTATGAGCATTGGGATATCCATTTTTCCAGCAACACTTTCCAGTTGAAATCACACACCTCAACCATCACAAAAAAAAGCAGGTGGATGAAACCAAACCCATCATTTTAAAGCCCGGTTTAGGGTGATGTACAGCAAACCCCCATAAAGAAGGGACACCATCATCGAAAGCCCTTCCAATTGGAACAAGATGGGCCCCTAATAGTTGGAAATGGACTTATTATCCCCATAGATGGCCTTATAAATGGGTCACTGTGGTTATAACCCGTACAAGTGGAGTTATTTCACCCTACTTGTACCTGGTGACGGGGCCAATCTTATATGCGAATTCAGACACTGTAAACTCGTGTGGCAAAAAAAACCTCACAAATCTCTGAATCAATTGTTATGGCTGGTTAAGCTACTCCCCCAGAAATAAGGGATTAATAGCCGGCCAGCTATTAAGGGAAACCAATCGGTTTTCATAAGCCCTGATTATAAGGCCGGCTATTTTTTTTGGGGGGTACGTTACTTGGATGTCCCAGGAAGTTAGTAAGAGGTTAGTAAGTGGATTATAGCCCCAATATACCCCATCTATAAGTAGGGGAAATAACCCATTGATCCTAAGTTCCAACGGGACATCCACAGATATGGGGGGTTGGTAGGTTGACAATCGCCGGTCCACCCTCTGAGGTGAACTTTGGGGCTGTTGGGACCTGAGTTTTCGAGATTTTTTCCCACATACGGAAGGTGGTTGGTGCCTGCCATCAACAGTGGGAAAACTAGGAAAACAATTGTTGCCATGCGTGCAATTGAGGAATCTGAGAGATGTTCCAAAAAAATCCTGGTGAGCATACTGGCATACTGCTTTTCTCATCTAGGTGGTGGCAACTCAAAGATGTTTTGGAATTTTCACACCAAACGTTTGGGAAAATGATTCGATCCAATTTGTCGAGCATATTTTTCAGATGGGTGGCTCAACCACCTACTAGGAAATCTATTTTGGGGACTTTTTGAGGCAAATTCAACCCCCAAAATACTCCCCAGAAAAATAATATGTCCCCTGAAAATGAATGGTTGCAAGATGGATGTCCTATTGAAGTAATCCCTTTTTAGAGGACATTCGTGCATTTTTGGGGACGTAAATGTAGTGTTTTTTTTAAATACATATGACCCAAGTGTGTGAACTCCGGGATGAATCGATGGAAAAAAGCACCTTCAACGTGACTCTCAAACCATGTCAGTTCTTTCCACTGATCAAAGGTCATCCCAAAGGGGATGGGGATGTGTTTGTGTTGGTGAGCTTTGCTGTTCGAAGTCCCCCCCCTCGAAAACTAACATGGCGATTGCTGGAAACTCATGATTTGTAATAGGAAATACATCGACTCATTCATGGTTGTTATTCCATTTGTCAAGTTTTCGGGAGGTCAAATTTTCACCGGCCGTGCAATTCTGGTGACCATGGCCGGTTTGACGTTTGGTGATTTCCTTTTCGGTCATCACCTTTTTGCCCCGGATTTCAGGACCTGCCGTTCCCAAAAAACCGATGAATTCATAGTGGTTTGTAAGAGAAAACCGACGGACCTCAACCAAAAATGGGGGTTTGGTGAATTAATACCACAGATTTAGGGATGATATACGTTTGATGCAAAAAACCTTTGGGATGGGGGCCCCTTCATAATCCACCTCATACACACCTTATGTATATAGTGGGTATTTATTGGGTATATCCCCTTTTGAAGGGCTCCTTGGGGGATTAAACAGCTAGGGTACTATCCCAAGGTTACCGGCATTTTCACTATGCCAAGTGGAAGTAGAGTGAAGAACCTTTGTTTTTGGTTGCACTTTTTTGTTGAAAATAAACATTCTAGGTACAATGATATGTATTGGATCTACCCTCCCACCCAGTAACAGTGGCATTTGTTTCGTTTCTAGGATTCCCTCCTAAAAATGTAATAATCCCGGTGGTGACTGTTACTGAGAGGGGGCCACATCCAAATGATATTAGTATCTTTCGAGGTTTTGGGCCGTGGTAGCATTGCGTATTTTTCTAGTTGGACATCAACGAAACAGATCATAGACGGTTCATAGCTTTGGTAGGATCTGAAAAATTCAAATCTCATCATATCATCTATACCCTAAGGATCCAGACCCCTCCCGAAAATTCGTAGGATTGATGGTCGAGACATCCCATCCCCAGGTCGTAGGATTGGTTCGGAACATAATCCCGGATCCGTAGGACATGCAAACGGATCCTTAGGGATATTATGTATATATATATATATATATCTTCACTAACCTCCTTTTACATACCACAGGAATTCCTGAAGTCCGAAAAAAAGCGATACATTTTGCTTAAAATGGCGCTGTTTTCCAATCCGGGGTGCCATTTTAACACACCCAAAGTGATGTTTTTTTTTGACACCCTTCCCTGTAAACAGCGCCAAAAAAAAACCCAAAGATCCAGGTCCCCGTAGTAATATCTGCTACTACTGTGGAGGGTTCCGAAATCCCCAACAACTATCTAAGATACATAAAACCCTGTAAATAATGCGATAGATTCTCCCAACCTCAACTGGTGAGTTTGCCAGATTTCTGGTTGCCATCAACAGCTATCTCCACCCTCCAACCGTACCTGCCAAGTTGAATTGCCCTGACTTCATGGCTTTTTGCACCAAAATCCAGATCCCTGGATATCCCAGTGTTCGCACCTACCACTTCAAAGGCGGGCGAAACAAACAAAAACATGGAAGGGAGGGAAGGGTTTCAACTTGAGCAATGAAAAAAGGGACCCCTAGAGGTTGTTCAGGGTATATGGGGGATGAAAAACTACCCAGGTGTATAGGGATTGTAATAGTCCATTATAAGGCTCCCTCTTTAAAAAGACTAGCATGATGGATAGTAACAATGTTTTTTTTTTCGTGGCTAAAATGGACATGTGGAAGGAGNGGGGGGGGGGGGTGAATGTGGTTTTTGTGTGCATGTTGCCTGTTTGTTACTGGTGTTGTTCTATTAAATTACCGTTTATAAATTTGTCATGGATTCTGGGTGATAGTAAATAATTAGTGTATGGTTTTGGTTATTTGCGTTCTTTTTTTAAAACATGTACAGATGCAAAGATTTACACCTCTGTTCTGATGTCCTGTATATATGATATATTGAAATATCTACAACCACCTACATGCAGATACTTCAAGCTGTTCATTGAAAGGTTCATTTGTTTTTGAAAGGATTGGATGGTTTGATGTCATGGATATCAAGTTGCCCTACCAGTGCCCACCCCCAAAGAAAGGCCTTAATTAATAGCGGGCCTGATTGAGGGATCAAAGATTATGCACATGTTGCTGGTATGTTTTTTTGTTTTCTCAGCGATGTGCCACCCCAAAACAAGGAACGGAGTTTTTTGGTTTTGTTCGTAAGCATGACCCCCTGGCATTTCTTTGTGCCTTTTTTGGGATGCTAAGTGACCATTTAAAAATTAAAAGTTTAAGTGAGCTCCAACGATCGGGAATAAAAGGGTCACTTTCCTCACATACCTATGATGACCTCCCTGTGAGGATCAAGGGGCCACTGGTTGGTGCATGCTGTATAAAGGGGATGAACTACTACACCCCTGAAAATTAACATGTCCCCCAAAAAAGGACCATTTCAATAGGAAATACATCTTCCAACCATTGATTTTGAGGGGACATGTTAGTTTTCAGGGGTGTACCCAGTTATTTCTTGGGGGATTCTACTAAGGATCTCGTCATGAACCAATCAGGATGTCGTGTTGTTCATGTCATTTGACGTGAATTGAACCTTAGAGTAGGGGTTTATAAATAGCCATTTTAAGGATTGCCTATGGATTCAAAGGTGGGATGACCATGCCCAAGATAAGGAGTTGATTACAAGAGGTTGTGCAACTCACGTTGCGTCTACATAGATCTCAGTTCCGCTAGGATGTCCCGGGACGGAAGTTAGGATCAATGGTTAGTAAATGGCTTATCTCACCTACTTAGAAATGGTGTATATTGTCAATAGCTGTTTCTGGTTCCCTTAAAAGGTGGGATCGGTGATATATAATCCCCCAATTGGCAGTATATACCACTTATAGTCCTTGCCAATTGGGTGATTATATGGTACCGATCCCACCTATTAAGGGAACCAGGAGTTACTCCATTGAATATTGGGGTGAAATCACCCACTGATCCGATCACCTTTGATCCATCCACTTCCGTCCCGGGACGGTCCTAGCCCTAGCAGGTGATGTGGGACACGCTCTCTCAGGGAGTCGTCCTGTCAGGTTTTCTCAGCGCGGGGGACAGCGGCCAGGAGATATCTACCTGGGTATTTCCAAAAATAGGAATACCCCAAAATGGATGATTTATAATGGAAAACCCTATTAAAATGGATGATTTGGGGATACCATTATTTTTGGAAACACCCACCTGAACTTTGAATGGTTGATTTCAGGACTTCACCCACCCCAACAAAAACAAAAACCCAACCAACAATACTATAGACATTCTGAAACATATCGTGGAATTATTACACCTCCGAAAACTAACAGCCCAAAATGATGCCATATTTGAAAGTAAATACAGTTTAGCCATCACTTTTCGTATCTATGTTAGATTTTGGGGGGTGTAGATTGTGGGTTTCAAAGATTTGTTTTGATCCCAAACCTTAGGGCATTCCACTTTGACGCACGGCCAGTTTCAGAACAGGAAAAAATCAACCAACCCTCCAAACGTACCCCCCTTTGGGATAAGGGTTTAATGGCCGGCCTCTATTACAGGAAACAAATGGTTAAGCAAATTCTTTGTAGGATTCCTTACCCTTCTTTCCCGTAGAAGCGTCATCCTGGGATTCTTCTGAACCGGATCCGTCGGATATCGCATGAATTGCCGATTTTTGTGACTGTTGGGTCGACTTTCTTTTTCAGGAGCCAGCCTGAATAAAAGCAAAGAATGCTGAGTTTTGACATCAAGTCATACCGTATGACTGAGAGTTCGGTGTTTTTTCGGGCATGGTTTTTTGGGGTCGGTTACCGGACCTCAGGAGGTGGCTGAAAATGGATGTTTTTTCAGTGAGTTTAGTAAGTTGCAATCGATGAAATCTTGAGAGACCGAGACCTGCTGTCTCTTTGAGGTAGCTTGTTGGTTGGAAGGTAAGGGGGCAGAATTCGCATAAAGAAACATTAGTGGGTGGTGGTTTCAAATACACCCCGGAAAATTCACGAATGTCCCCTAAAAAGGCACTATATTTCAATAGGAAATACATCTACACCAACCATTGAATACATCCTTTTTGTGGATATTTGTTTTTTCTGTGTTCCGTTGTTTTGTTGTTTCTCACCACTACTTGGCAGATCTTTCGAATCGTCTCAATTTGGTGGTTTTAAATGTAACTCACTAAAAGTGATGCACTTTTTGGGGACCTAAGTTTTGCGTAGATTACTGAGTGGTGGTTTCAAATATGTTCAATGTTCACCCCGAATGTTTGGGGAAATGATCCAATTTGACGAGCATATTTTTCAACTGGGTGGCTCACAAACCAACTAGAATAGCTTTAGACAGGACCGAGTCGGTTTGCCCTTCTTTTGCTTGGCTCATGTGCAGTAGGGCTCTGAAGTTCATCAAATCTCAGGATCAAAAATCAAACAAAATTGACATGCCTTTACCCGCTTCCCTTAAGAAAAGGTATGTCAAATTCCATGCTTATCAACTTTGCAGTACAATGGGAATGTGTATGGAATTTTATGCCTTCAACGTTTTTTGTCTATACTACTCACAAAAACACCCGGGCAGACTTGTATCGGATTGGGAATCCATACGAAAAAAATGGGTGTTTTCCCGAGGACAAAGCTATGGTTCACGATGTGGAACAGTTTGTGGTTATGGCCTTAGGTTGAAAAAAAATGGTGCCCCAAGTGGTGCTGTTGGTTGGTGCTGTTGGCCCTAAGTTTCACTGACACCTTGAAGGTTACACATCCCGTAATACTAGGTGGTGGCAACTCAAAAATTGTTGATTTTCATCCCTATGGGGAAGGTTTCCATTTTGACTAATATTTTTCAAAGGGGTGGCTCAACCACCAACTAGCACCCCTATACCAACAGGCTATAATAAAGGATTCCTTTCATAGTTGGCGAACCGGGGGGGGAGTTGCCTGGTGCGTTTTTTCGGGGTNTTTTGACTAATATTTTTCAAAGGGGTGGCTCAACCACCAACTAGCACCCCTATACCAACAGGCTATAATAAAGGATTCCTTTCATAGTTGGCGAACCGGGGGGGGGATTGCCTGGTGCTTTTTTTCGGGGTGTGGTGTAATTTTCTGGGAGTGAAGGTGTATCAAAACTGGCAGGGGGGGGGGATCAAAAGCTAATCCCTGGAAGTCAACCACCATTAAAAAATGGTGGTTCCTTTTGGATGATGATAAATCCCTACTAAAATAATGGTGGTTCGGAAGCCAACCTATGAAAAATGGTGGTTGGACTTCCAGGGTAATTTTATCCAATTGAGACGGACGTCAAATTCATTCTACTCTCCCTAAAACCAACATGACCCCTGAAACTAGGCGGAGGGCCGTTTGCTGTTAGTTCATGGGAGTGTAGGTGATGGTTTTACATATATGAAATATACTCACCTTGAAGCCAGTTTGGTTGATATTTTTTGAATGGGTTTGAAATGATTACCAAGTGTTGCTGCGAAGAAGTCTTATTTTGTCCCCCTGGCCAGTATGGAAAATCGAAAGCTCAAACCACTATTTCCAAAACTTCTAAAAATAGAGTTATGATGTAACAAATGTCCCCTAACAAGACACTATATTTCAATAAGAAATACATCTAAACCAACCATTGAATACATCCTTTTTGGTGGATATGTTTTGTTTTTTCTGTGTTCCGTTGTTTTGTTGAAAAACTCACCATTACTTGGCAAAATCTTTCGAATCGTCCCTGAAATTCCCTTAGGAATCACCCCTTTGAATTTGGTGGGTTTTTGAAATGTATATAACTTACTAAAAGTGATGAACCTTTAGTCCCTTGGAGCCTGGGACCTAAGTTTTGCCTAGATTACTGGGTGGTGCTGTTAAATATGTTTTATTTTCACCCCTACTTGGGAAAATGATCCAATTTGACGAGCATATTATAGCATATGTTTCAAATAAGTGAGTTGAACCCACAGAACTAGATTAGTTTAACGCCGTATTTGTGGTTCGAATGGTTAGGGTCTAAAAGTTAAGCCTCTTGAAGCCTTCGTTAAACAGATCCGGGAGAGAATCAGTTACCCATTTTTTTAGGTTCCAGGTTGATTTTCAGGGGTGTACCCTCCAGGGAACTTACATTGAAAAAGTGCCGGCTGGTAAGGGGTATGTCAGTTCCCTGGAGGGTATTTGCTGTAATTACATCAGAATTATACTATCAAATTATATTAGAGATTACAATAAGCCATCATAAGGATTTCCATTAACCAATCAGGATTTCATGGATGTTTATCCAATTTTATTGGAATTTATTGTGTTGTTTCTTTTTTGGATGCTTCTTTACCTGACACTTGGTGCTGGTGCCCAGTTTTGGGGCACAGGGAAAACTGCTGAACCTTGACTTATATTTCTGAACTGGGTTGGAAATCACCAGTTGTTGTACTTCTCTGATGTTTTTTTTTCATTGTTCAGGTAGATGCTATACTAATTAAATTAGTATATTGTATATTATATTAAAAAACATGGCAGTATCAACTCCCTTGCACGCATCCCCAATGCCGTTTTCGCGCGCCACAAACCTTTCTCCGGCCAAAAAACCGAACTCCGTACTGTGAACCAACTAGGGCTGGCTCCATCGGAATATTCCTGTGCAAGAGAATTCAGTGGTCGGGCATCCCAGAGATTAGTTTTATGGCCTAATCAACCAATCCTTCAACATGGAAGTGGTATATTTACCTACATGCTTATGGTGAGTGTAGGTAAATATACCTTACATTGTCCCTATGGATAACACCAAACCCTTAGTAAATAAGGGTTTTGTCATAAGGCATTAAGGGAAAGCAAATGGTTTCAGAAGCCATTGAAATACTGCTGATGGTTCAGAAATCCGGTTTTTACTCACCAGTTGAGGGAACGGTAGTTTTTATCCCATTATTTACTGTACAAGGTTTTTGTTACATCCAAACGGTGGTTGTGTCAACGGGATTTCAGCCATGAACAGATGGCGTTACCTGGCACCACGGGGTGGGGTTGGGTTGATTGGCCGGCCATAACGAGACCACCGTGATTTGCCAGGTTTGGACGCTGTTGGATGGCATGTTGGATGCGGGCAGTATCAACTCAAAACTAGGTGGTGGCAACTCAAATATTTTTTATTGTCATCCCTATTTGAAAGGGGAAGATTCCCATTTTGACTAATATTTTTCAGATGGGTTGAAACCACCAACCAGAAAATGCTTGCTAGGCAAATCTTTGGAAATCGTCCCTCATTTGGTGGGTTTTCAGTGACGATGTAAGGCACTAAAATGTGATGAACCTTTTGGGGGGACCTGAGTTTTGCCTAGATTACTGGGTGGTGCTTTCAAATATTTTTGGAATTTTCACTCCGAATATCTGGGGAAATGATCCAATTTGCCGACCTCACACGACCTGGATCGACCTGGCACCCATTTGGGGTGGTTTGAGATCCCGGGAGATCCCTTTACTTTCAGGGAAATCTAGGGAATGGTGACATATTAGAATTAGAATTTGGCCAGATTTATGGACATAGATTGCAGAGTCAAAGAGCAGAAAAAAAAATAGTCCCTGGAATTGTTGATGAAATAAATCCCTACAAAAACAAGGCCTTTTCCAAACGACTGTTTATTTAATGGTTTTTGGACCCTCAAGGTATATACTATAAACATGTACCAGCACCTTCCAGTCGGGGTGCACCCCAAGGGACGGTGAATTGACACCCTGTAACGGAACCATTTGGCACCCTTTGGAAGGTCCAGGTATATAATGTATATGATTTAATTGATATAATTAAGGGCAATGTGAAGTTGTTTGCCTTTAAGCTTGCCCAGATCTTGAAACCTACCTACTAAAGAGTGTAGATACTGTATATACGATGAACTATGTTGATGATGTTCAAGCTTAAAAGTTGAATATTGACTTAGCTCCACATGTCGAAATGGTTGGGTAACCCCTATAACCCTGTCGTCATGTGCAGCTGAGTTGATTCGGATTTCTTGGGTAATCCCATCAACTCCTTGTAACTTCAGGCACAAAAAACTAGGTGGTGATTTCAAATATTTTCTATGTTCACCCAAATTTGGGGAAGATTTCCAATTTGAGAAATATTTTTCAGATGGGTTGGTTCAACCACCAACTAGAACTAGGTGTGTTTGTTGCACTTCCCACAAAATCGCCGGGGGCCGAGGTCAATGGAAGCATCGTTGCTGCCAGTGCAGTAAATACCACGGCGAAGGCAGCATTTTTGTTACCCGCTTACGGGGGATGTGGACTTGAGATTTGTCAGTTTTTCATGCTGGAGAGAGGCCCTGAGTTTCCATGAGTTTTTGTGCTAGGTTAGGTGGTGGTGGTTTCAAATATTGCTTTTTATATGTTTGCTGTTCACCTTTAGTGTTGGGGAAAAGGATCCAATTTGATTCACATGAATGTAGACTGCAGCAATAATATGAATCGATATATCGCATATTGATATCTAACCACCGAATGAGTGAGAGCAAATAAGATGAGAGCAAACGCGTGAAACTCAAGAATGGCTAACTTGCTTTCTAGGAAAATAAAGCACCCTTTGTCCATAGATTGTAGATTAGATATTGATATATTCAGTTTGCAGTTGCGTCGTGTTGTCGTTTGTTGCGTTTTTTTTTCTTGTTTTTTTATTTTTTTTCTCCGTTGTTACGGTTTCCTTCTGCAAAACATATATCTAGGTGGTGGTTTCAAATATGTTTTATTTTCACCCCTACCTGGGAAAATGATCCAATTTGACTAATATTTTTCAAAGGGGTTGAAACCACCAACCAGATATTCACTGCCTCTTTTGTTTTGGTGGCATTTTCGGAAAAAAAAGACTAACAAGGACAATTATATAGTAAGAAAAACGTCGAAGACTTCCAATACCAAAAAAGGATCCATTTGTGGTAGGATTTACCTTGCATTTAGTTGATTTTTTGTGGTAAATTCGTGAGGTAAATATATGTCAGTTCCATGGATTTTCCTATGGGATTATATAAGAATCTCTTTTTTCGGGGCGAAACGACCGTAACCGTCGTCCGGTGCATCGGGATTGCCAGGACATTTCCACCACAAAGCCCAAAGCCGGTTTCTTGGATGCAAAAGGAACTGTGGAGTGATCGAATGGGAATTTTTCAGAGGTTCACCGGTTCACCGGAAGGGCGGCTGGGCAGCCGGGGGTACCCATACCCAAAGAAATAGAAACGGCCGACAAATTAAGGGGGTGTAATTAAGGGATTCATGGTGATGTATCATCCCGAAGGCCTTGTTTCTGCCATGGTGTGTTGGCATTGGGGGGATCCTATGAGAACACATGGCCACCTGGAACATTATTGGTGTTAATCAACTTTGACATCAACAGTTCTTATCATGATGATATTGATTTGTAAACATAGTTAGCATTTGCATTCACAGCAATGGATTGCAGCATGATGATGATGATGATGATGATGATGATGATGATGATGATGATGATGATGATGGTGATGATGGTGATGATGACGATGATGACGATGACGATGATNATGATGATGATGATGATGATGATGATGATGATGATGACGATGATGACGATGATGACGATGATGATGATGATGATGATGATGATGACGATGATGACGATGATGATGATGATGATGATGATTATGATGATGATGATGATGATGATGATGATGATGATGATGATGATGATGATGATGATGAAACACACAATGATGATAAAACATAACGGGACGGTTTTGAAGCAAAACATGCTGATCATTTTGTCAATGCGATTTATTTTCACAACACATTAAACTATTTTGCAAGAATGGTTTCGGGTACAATCAGATATAAAGACGCAATGGATGTTGTAATACCCTTGTATCATTATTAGCATATTTTTTAAATGTGTTTTTGATTATTTCTTCTACGGTTGAAATGATTGTCCTCTAATTCATGATGGATTCATGAGCCAGGCCTGTTTTCTGATGGTATGTGTTTTTTTTCATGATCAGCCATCCAGGCATTCGTGGTGCAAAGCAGGCGTTGGTTTGTTGGTTTTTGTGAGTTTGGATTGGTCGGGACCATGGAGGCCGTCGGTTAGTCGGTTATCGCATTCGATATGATTTTCATGGACCCAGATTTCTCAATATGGGTGTTTCCAAAAATATGGGTACCCCAAAATGGATGATTTATAATGGAAATCCCTATTAAAATGATTAAAATGGATGATTTAGGGGTACCACCATTTTCGGAAACACCCATATTTTCTCAATGATACACCTCCAAAACCTAGTGGTGTAACACGGTACCTGAAAATGGTGTCCCAGAACAGGAGATTCTGATCTTTGAAAAACATCATGTTCATTCATTTTCAGGTTCCAGCTGCGTGTTTTTTCAAGGGTGTGCACATGGTTGTGGTGCGCGTCTTCATGTTTTCCAAGTACATTCCCTGAAGCTGACATAGCCCCTGAAAATATGCCTTCCCAAAAAAAAACATCTTCCAATCATCCATTTTCAGGGGGCAAGCTGTTAGTTTCAGGGAGGGAATTTGATGATTTGATATATTTGATACTTTGGGTTTCCCGCCCACTAAGAGCGGCAAGTGAAGGTTTAGTTCTGGATCTACACTCCCTGAAACTAACATAGCCCCTAAAAATGGATGGTTGGAATACTAATTTCCTTTTCGGATGGCCTATTTTCAGGTGCTATGTTAGTTTTGGGGAGGATAGTTCTGGATCTCTGAGCCTAAAATGTCTTGCTATCCTGATGGTAACTAGCACAATGGGATGGAAAATCGCATCCTAAGTGATACACGTTTGTTCTTGCCAAGTTCTACATACGTAAATTCCAAGATAAAAGGAACAGACCCCCAAACAGTTTCACCATTTTTTTTGCCATGAAATCCTGAACTATAGGTAATTTCAACTCGAATTTTATTTTCACTCGGTAACAAAAACTTTGAAGAAGATGATTTCTGCCAGCAGTTCGATGATCATACACCCTGGAAGACCAACATGGAACCAAAAAATCACCCAAGTGAAAAGGAAAATCATCTGCCAAACCTCCATGATTATGTTCCATGTTAATCTTCCAGGGTGTACATTTTGATCAGGGGTGTACCTCCAACTACCGTCTGGACAGCAAAATTCCCCATCACTTTGAAAAGGTCCAGCCGTGCTCGGCCCCCCAAAAATCAGTTAATCTGTAGGGGTCCATAACTCCATAGGGGTGAAAAAGACCATATTATAACTAGGTGGTGGTTTCAAGTAGTTTTTATGTTCACCCCTACTTGGGGAAGATTCCCATTTTGACTAAATTTCCCATACGATCAATGTATCATGGTATGGTATATTTAGCTATATTATATTTGTATACTAAATTTGTAGGTAAACATAGATTTCAAGAAATCTCCAACAGGACCCACTGAACGGACCCCGAAAAAACCTGAGTATCTAATAGCTCGATCGCAACTTCCTTAGAGGTCCGTTGGGATTCGGTCCCATTCAATTGTTGATGGATAGATATATCATAGAGATTGATCCCATGGGATCATTTTTTTGATATCTATGCATAAGTATGCTTACATAGGGATTTCACCAGGGACCCTCAATAGTGGGACCCCTGTTCCCATACGCTTCCCATACCATTCCCAACAGTTGGCTAGGTTGTGGTTTCAAATATTTTTTATTTTCATCCCTATTTGGGGAAGATTCCCATTTTGACTAATATTTTTCAATTCTGTTGAAACCACCAACCAGTTGGGTCATTTTTTCCATGATGTGTCGCTGTTTGGTGGATACAGCCCCGGAAATTTAACACTTAAAGCCCCGTAACAAAATAGGCAATTCCCAATAAGGAAAACTCATCTTCCAAGCGTCATTTTGGCAGGGGCGAGTTGTTAAAATTTCGGGGCTGTATCTTCAGGGTCCAAAGTTGGTGGTCAAAGACAAAGAGGTCGACGGTGGCTAGCGGGAAGGTAATGAAGAAAAATTGAGCAATGAAACCTACCCTGGTTTGGTTGGGTGATACAGGGGATTAAAGTACCCAGGTATATAGGGATTATAATAAACCATTAGAAGGATCCCTATTAACCATCCAGGATTTCATGGAAAGTAGGAGGTTTTTTTTTGTAATGGGGTTTATGGGAGAATCATCCCATTTTAGATCCAGACTTTAGGATCACCCCCATTCATATAAGCCATGGAGTTCGGCCATTTGGGAAGGGTCCTACAACCCTAGGTCTTGGGGACTTACGATCACCATGGTTATTTATCACTTACTAACTGGGATGATGGTGCAACAAAAATAGATATGAAACGACTTCTGAGAAAGCATTGCAAAACATAAGTTTAAGCAAATTTGATGCAACAAATCTTGTCCCTATGGATCCATACCCTTCCCTAGAGTAGGTTTGATGGTCCCAATCCCATCCCCACAATAGGATTGTAAGGTTAATCCCTTTCTTGGGACATATCTGGATCCTTAGGGTGTAATATAATTCTTGTAATGCAGAATCATGATCTACAAATTATACTCTAAATCTTGTAATCTTTAAGTGCTTGGCCACGATTGAGTGCATTGTTTTGGGTTGGGAATATCATGATTCCTAGGAACTTTTTGGCTAGGCTGCAAACAGAAATTCACAAAAAAGGGGCAAGACTTCAACGTTCGATGATGAACGTCTTTTAGAAACGGGTGGTTCAACCATCCACATGACCACTGTTCAAAATGTTCTTAGGAAGTTTTCTTGGGATTCATTTTCACTTGAAATGGTTCAGAGGTAGGAAGACAACATGCTTAAAGACTTCAATGATAAAAATCAATACCCCAAAAACAATGGTGATAATAACTTGATTTAAGTTACACTCCTGAAAAACTAACATCACTGGCTGGAACAAATTCCATTTTCAATAGCATCCATACATCTTCATTCATGGGGGATTTTCATGTTTTATTCTCATTCGTAAGTTTGGAGCTTACAAGGTTGACCGGAAAAAAAACAGATGTCCTATGCTCTAGTGCTCCAAGACCCTTCTTTGAGGGTGTATTTTGGGCAGGATTCTAGGGTCCAAATACCTCCTGAAAAGGTATTTGGAGCACTAGGGATGGAGTTTTAACCCCCTATAATAAGTTTTAACCACTATAAGTTATACCAGTGAAAAGGTGGAGCTATAAATGGTCGTTTCATCCCAGTTACCCATTTATTTAAATGTTCAGCCATTGATAAGGGCCCCAGAACTCCATTGAAAACGATCGGCTAAGACGGCCCCACCTTGTACTTTTCTAGAAACAAATATATGCACCTGGAACCCCAAACAACCAGTTTAAACTGGATGGAATTTGTGAAACAACCATGTCATATATGTAAAGATTTGGTGCATCATCCAATTGGGACGTTGCCATTTACAAATGGTTGTTTAGGGTACCAGGCAATAGTCACGATGATTTTTTGTGTTGCCGTTTTCTTGGATTTTTTTGGGTTGCTGGAAATTGAAGCCGAGGTAATACAAGAAGCCATGCCTGCACTTCATTTGGCTGATGCGGAGGTGGCGTGTTTTTTCAGCAGAAATGCCTTAGGTGGGTTGGATGTGTTTTTTGCCACCCCAAATCAGCGCTGGTGGCATGGGAGCCATCCTCACATGAAAAAAAAGCCCCCAAAAAACGAACAGCGAGGGAATCCACCTGAAAGCCTGGGATGGATTGGAATACGACAACTAGGTGGTGGCAACTCAAATTTTTGTTATTTTCATCCCTATTTGTGGAAGATTCCTATTTTGACTGATATTTTTCAACTGGGTTGAAACCACCAACTAGACCATTTTCCTTTTTGGGCGCCGTTTAAAAAACGCCTATTTTTCAGGTGCGAATTGGACCGGCGGTTAGTTTCAGCAAAGGCTTCACCATCAACCGACTCTGCAGGTAGCGGTGTTGTACTCCCTTCGCCAGGGAGCCTTTCTTAGAGGCTCATGGGGTTGGATCCTGCTTGCAGCAAGTTACAACCGGCAAAACCTCTTGGGTAATAAGTGTTTTTTTTCACAATCACTTGGGGTAAACCGTAAACCCTTATGGATATTTACTACTAAGAATCAAATAGGCCTATATTGGTTGATTTTTTATGGTTTTCATGCAAGTAAGCATACCTGGTTCCTATGAGTACAGTACTAAAAATCAAATATATACACTCCCGAAGTTTCACTTTGTGCCCAGCTGAAAAGATCTGAAAAGTTACTTTCTTCCTGAAAAAGGAACGGATCCTCTTCCGGTCATTTTTCAGGGGTGACTTGTGTGAAACTTCAGGGGGAGTTTAAAAAAAACGTATGCAGAGATATACAAGATGGGTCCCTTAGTTTACGAGGAAAATCATGGAAGCCTTTTTTGATCTTGTGTATTGGTCCTGCTCAGATTAGGCACCATTGAGAAGTCTATTAGCCTTGGATTATTCAGGAATCCTGTAACACCAGTGACGGGTTCTATCACATCGGTTTTAGTATAATACAGTGTAAAGCATGATGCAGGGTATCATAGGGTATCTTTGGAGATAGTTTCACAAAGCCACCGCTTCCTCATGTATTTGTGAGTGGGGTTTTGGGCAGTACTTTCACCACAGTTGACTTTTTCCGAAAGAAATAAATGATAGGTTGAGCTGATCTTATTTTTTATTTCCTGTAGTGTCAGACGGGTTGGAAGCTGTGCGACAACAATTTGTGTATGTTGATGTCCTTTTCCAAATGCTAGGCCCGAGATGTGGCGATGTACATGGCACCATTTCCACGGGAACAAGTGATTTTTTTTTGAATAACTTTTTTTGAATACATTGAGGTTCAAAAAAAAGTGGCAGGCAATCGCAGAAATTGGTGTTTTGTTTGACACATTTTTGTGGAAACGCAATGGCATGGCTTCCGATTTTGCCGATGCGAAACTTTTGCACACATCCTTGAAGAAATTATTACAGGAAGGCGAGACACCTGCAGAACAGAAGGAAAATGCCAAATCTCTGATTTCATACCTTGAAACTGTCCATGACTTCAAAACAAAAGGGCGCCGTGGTAGAGTCCGGAAAAATGAAAAACGACAGGAATGTCGGAAACAACTCTTAGCCTCTCGAAAATACTACAGAGGTAAGTTCAGGAAAGAGGTTCAAAAAAACAAAGATGAATTGGCTGCGCGGGTGGGCATTCAATTGTCGTTTGCTTGGATCATTCGAACCATGCTCGCGGACCCAACATTGCCGTGCACAACGCTAGCTGCAGTATTTAACAAATTCCAAATGCAGGAAAAACATGCAATCAGTGGAATGTCTATATCCACTGTGCGGGATGCTTTTGTAGAAATCTTGAAACGGATGGTGGCGCAAAAGGCGTGTCGATCTTTCGAACGATTGACAACTTGACATGGTGCATCAGTCCCACCCACGGTTTTCATTACACACCTGCATGATGGGTGTGATTTGCGGATGCGAAGTTGCACTGACACACTTCGAAGCACATCAGATGTTGAGCTTCCCACTAGCTTTTTGAGATTGAGCCGGGGCGCATACAGCAAAATACTAAGTTAGTAGTTCTAAATGGAGTTCTGATACCTATAAATGGCCTTATAAATGGGTAACTGGCGTTATAAGCCCTACAAAATGAAATTGTAACCCTACTTACCTGCAATTCTTGCACGAGGCGAGCACGGCATTTTGAAGGGCCCTCCTTTAGCAGAGCTCATCCGTGCGTGGACCCAGAAGCTGGTCAAATTAACTCGCGACTTCACACGAGTTTTGGGCCCCCAAAATTAGTTTTTTGGTTTCGGGAAATGGGAATGCAGGGAAATCTAGGTTGGTGAAATATTATGATAGAACAGACCAAGCAAAAAAGATCAAAAAAGCACTCTCAAAGATGGAAGATGAAAGCGTTGAAAGCTGCAGATGGAGTTTCTTTTTGAAGGTATTTGTTTTAGATTCCATGTTAGATCTCTTGAATGTATACCCTCTAAAATTAAGATAGACAGAAAACAACTCCCGTGAAATTTGAGTAGGAGCTTGCATGTGAATTTTGTGCAAGCAAATCATCCATGGGACTGGTATTTTTCCCATAGGATCCATGGGACAGGTATATTTATTACCTACTAACTTCCCATAAAAATCAACCAAATGTAGGTAAATATACCATTATACCATACATGGATCCTATGGGTTTTGCTACATGTTCCATCAAAGTCAACCAACATCTAGGTAAATATACCAGTCCCAAGGATCGATATCTGTTTTAAAGAACGGAGTCTTCACTCATCCCCGCCTTCATGGAAACAAGAGGTTTTCCTCAATCTTTGCCTGCAAGGTGTTCTTTTTTTGGAGCATTTCTGTGGAATTTACGAATTATCAGCAACCTCAACCATCAACTAGGTGGTGGCAACTCAAATATTTTTTATGTTCATCCCTACTTGGGGAAAATTTCCAATTTGCCTAATATTTTTCAAAGGGGTGGCTCAACCACCAACCAGATTAGGCCGTGTATAATTTGTGTGGGAGAATAGATAACTCCAGAATAATATGATGATTATACCCCAACCATCAGCCATCAACTATTCATTAGGTGGTGTATAATCACCTTTTGTTGGCCGTTTTTTTTGACCACGTGAGTGCATCCATTACCTTGGCTACCGGGAGTTACTCACACGAGTTACTGTACTGGGCCCCAATTTTGGTAGCTTTTTGAAATCCTCGGGAAATGGGACCCCTTGGCTATTTCACAAAAAAATCTAGGTGGGTGAAATAGTATCATTTGGCCAGATAGATATATTTACAGTATATGTATATATATGTATACTAGGTGGTGGTTTCAAATATTTTTATTTTCACCCCTATTTGGGGAAGATTCCCATTTTGACTCATATTTTTCAAAGGGGTTGAAACCACCAACTAGTATATTTATATGTATGTAATTATGTATAAATATCTATATATACGTAGTTGAACCTGGCAATTTCACAAAGATACCCGTGCTTGAAAGCACTTTGGGTATGCATTCCTTAAGATTTCCAGGGAACCTTTTTTCAATGGGAAAATTCTGGTGGTGAAAAACTATTTCGATGGGTATGTCCAAAACATGGGTTTATTCCAAAACATTTCCGCTTTGGCGTTATTTTTTTCGACCCCTGATTCCTATCCTTGGATTTTCTCACAAAAAACTCACACTAGGATGTCCCAGGAGGTTAGGATCAAAGGTTAGTAAGTTGGTTATAACCCCAATATACCCCGTTTATAAGTAGGTTATAAGCCATCTACTAGCCATTGATCCTAACTTCCTGGGACATCCTAGCAGGCTGGGTGCACTTTTTGAGCCAACAAATGCCAGGCAGGTGGAAAATCTTCAGCCGCTATTTTTTCATGACTGGTCAGCCAACCCCCCCCTAACGTAACCTCTCCCCAGTATGATCAGGGCTTATGAAAACCCATTGGTTTCCCTTAAGATAAGGTTGTATGAAACCCTCATTTCTGAAGGTTGGGTTGTTCCAGCCATGATGTCTTGTTGCTCCTTTCTACTTGGATTTGTTGATCGCTTGTGATTTTTTTGTTACTTTCTGAATTCTGAACCATAGAAAATCATCATTAAACATCATGAAAAACCACCATTTCCAAGCAAGCATAAAATATGCAAATCTACTGTAAGTTTTTTTTGTTGATCCTTTCTAAGGATCCCATCAACCGTAGGGAGGGGTTTGGATTCTTAGGGATACAGCCCCGAAAACTAACATGGAACCTAAAAATGATGGGTTTTTCATAGGAATCTCCTCTTCTAGGGCTTCATTTTCAGGTTCCATGTTAGTTTTCGGGGGTGTACATCTTTCTTCTTTCTAAGATGGGATTCTTCGCCACCAACAATCATCACTTGGAGGAATATTTGTTTTATTTTTTCCAGTCATTCAACAAGCAAATTCAAAGAGAAGGCGGAGAGTGGATGGTGGTGACAAGAACGGGGGTTGGTTTGGTTTTAGTTTGATGGCTCGATGGTGTTAAAAGTAATGTTGAACGAAATTGAAATAACTGTTTAAGTTAATGCATGTCGTACATCAGCAGATTTGTGCAGGAGATGAGAGATCCTGACATTCTTGCATTGTTGAAATCTTAGTTTTGATGCTTTCTATCAATGGGGTTCAAATCGCGCTTGCAAATGGGGAAGATGTGTGGAACTGTTATCGAAGAAGCAGATTTTTCAGATTATACTTTGGGTTCCCCCCAACCAAGGATGTCATTCACCACCAGGATGACGAATGACCCAGCATCCCAACCTAAAAAACTTTCATTTGCAACGAGGCTCCCCGGCATGCTTTGGTGGGGCAAAATTTGCATTCCCAAAATATACAGGTGATTATATACCCAAGTTATTAGGGATGAGGAAATGACTTTTGGATGGGTGTGCCGGTATGCGGTTTTCAAGGAACCAATTCTTGATGTGAATTTTCCAGCAAGCCATCACTCATAGGTTCCATGGGACTGGTATGTTTACTTACATGAATGGTTGATTTTTTTATGTGGTAAATGTATAGCTGAATATACCAGTCCCATAGATCCTACGGGTCATAGTTTGCCAGAGGGTAGTTTTCACCTAGTTTTTTACACCATTTTTTTTTTAGGTGACTAAAATGGTTGGGAATCCTCACCTATACAATCTGTATGGATTCGGCCTATGTAAGGGACAACCCGCTCCCCAAAAATAGCTGGCTATAAGGTCGAGGATTCCTCCATGTTTGGTACCTGAAACTTTTGCTTGGATGGCCCAGGAAGTTAGGATCAATGCTTAGTAAATGGGTTATAACCAACCTATATATATAAATGGTGTATGTTGGGGTTATAACCCGCTGATCTTAACCTTTGATCCATCCACTTCCGTCCCGGGACATCCAGTCGTGGTGATGTTTGGGATGCAACCGCCAGGTGATGGCCATGGGCAACTAGCCAAGTTGTCAGATGATCTCCAGCAGGTCGAGAGCCCTGTTTTTTTTTGGGGGGGGCTGGAGACAAAACGTAACGTCATCCCAGCTGTTGCTAGGAAATCCTTTAAAGGGTATGTAAACCCCTAATCTTGGGTTAATGACCTCCCTCAATCAACTTGTGATTTTTTAGATTCTATCATGGTAAATCAGCATCCAACCACCATTCAGGAGAATATGTGTTTACTTCTTCGAAGCATCGAACATGCAAATCCAAGTTGGGTCGTTTTTTTGAACCTGCATGATCCACTCTGAACCAGTGTTTTGGCAGGACCCAACATATTTATAATATATATATACATATCCTATAGGATCCATGGGACTGGCATTTTTACCTACATTTACCACAGAAATCAACCCAGTTCTAGGTAAATATACCATACCCATGGATCCTATGAGTAAATGTGTATATACATATAGATGTATACAGCACGTAAACTGCCAAAAAGACGTGACGGGTGTTTTCCAAAAACATCCACAATGTTTTTTTTCGACTTGTGGATTTGGATTTGGAATAATCACAAAAATCAATGGAGTGAAACCTGGTTCCCTTAATAGGTGGGATCTGTAGCATATAACTGTGTGGTGGTTTCATTTGTTTTTATTTTCATCCCTAGTGTGGGACATGATCCAATTTGACTAATATATTTCAAAGGGGTTGAAACCACCAACTAGATAATCACCCAATTGGCAATTTATAAGTGGTATATAAGTGGTATTGTTCCTGCCAATTGGGTGATTGTATATCACCTACCACCTATTAAGGGAACCAGAAACAGCTATTGACAAAATAGACTGTCAACAAGAAATCCTGTTCAGAGTTCTGAAATGTTCAAGCGATACTTTTACTTGATTTTGGGGTACTTTTTTTACAGTTTGAAGACAGCAATTGAGTACCTTTTCAAAGTTTTCTACCAAAAAGTCATCTGTGAAATCCTGTGAGATAATTGTTACCCCTGCTCAAAGGAAAACAATGATTCCATTTGACTGTATCTTGTTTTTCAAGCACGTTGAAACTATCCATGACCATCCTATAGTCAAATGGCGTCAAGTCTCATTGTGGAAAAAGGTAATTCGTTTGAAACATGGACATGGGTTATTTCAAAGTAGTGGTACCCCAGAGGTGTAAACACACCCATGTGACACGTACAGTTTATCAGTATCCAACCTATGGTCATTTGGAGGTTACCCCAATATATCCAATATTTTGAATATACTCCCTAAAACCAACACTTGCCCCGAGAAAAAACGGTGGTTGGGAGACTACTTTCCTCTAGGGAAGGTCTAATTTTTTCTAGGGATATATCGGGGAGGGTAATCGCAGCAATACTTAATTGATATCAAATTGATCAAGCAAATGAAACAATGTTACACCACCGAAAACTAACATGAACCGCAAAAAAATGATGGGTTTCCACTACTGTTGATGGTTCAGAAATCCGGCTAATCAGTTGATATGGTAAATATCCCCATTAATTACAGGGCTTCATGTCAGGTGGTTGTTTGGTATTTCTTCCATCAACAGTAGGAATCTCCTTTTCCAGTTCTTTTTTGGCCTGAGGTGCCATGTCATTGTTCGGTGGTAAGCGGTGACAAAAAATCTCTGACAGGCTGTGGCATCTGGAGATCAGCCCCTGGGCTGAAAAGGTTTTTTCATTGAGCAACGAAAAAAACCCTAGTTGTTTAGGGTAGAACATTTCACTTTTCTAGCCTGAAGTAAGCTTTGTAATATAGATTTTTCTCAATTTTTCCACCTCTTTAGCCGGGAGATCACCTGGGATTTGTTGAGTTGGTGATTTTTGTACGGATTCTAAACCATAGCTGTTTTTTGAGTCCTTGGGGGAGCGATAATGGTCGCCAGGGATGATGTATTTTCCGATCCTAAATGAGGAGCGTTTTAGAAGCCTAGAATCCTCAAAATCACAGGGTCCCGATAGTAGATCGCCATTTTTCACCACCATTTGGGGAAGATGTTTGGTTCACTTTTTCCCAGCATCGAAAATGCAAATCCAAGTTTCAAAGTGATGGTTTAAAATATGGTTTTCAATTGTCTATTCCTACTTGCGGAAATGAACCAAACAAACATAGCACCTGAAAATGGATGGTTGGGAGATGAAATGTCCTTTTGGGATGGCCTATCTTCAGGTGCTATGTTAGTTTCAGGGAGGGTAATATTTGTCCAAGGAGTTGAAATTACCAACTAGATTAGAATGCACCATTTTGGTTGCTTTCCAAAGTTACTGAATCCACGATTTTTTCCAAAGCAGTTATAGTTTTCAAATAATGATATAATAGTACTAAACAATTTAGAAGTTGATGAGGATATTTTTGCAGGTACTGTTACCTATTTCGGAATTCGAGATTGTTAATTTTTTGTTGGATATATTTTGATTGGGCCGAACAACACTTCTATAACCAACAAGTTCAACATCATATGTTTCCTCCCCAAAGTCTTCTGATTTTCAAAAAAACAAGTTTTTTTTGTAAAAAAAAAACATCATGCCACCTCATCTCCCCCCATGATCTCCAACACGTCGCAGCCCGTGATCCGTTGGACGTTTTTCTGTTTACGTCCTTTGCGTCGCAGCTGCATGTGAGGTTAACACTGGAGGCCTTCCAAAGTTTGATGGAACAAAAAGGTTTGGATCGAATACCACCAGAGGCGCCCCCCTCAACGGGCGCCCTCGGGTTGGGTACGGAACGGGACGGCTTTTTTAAGCATTTATGATGTCACTTCATGAAAAAAAATATTCCCTGAGTGTTTTGGTAAATGTGGATTTAATTTTTGACATATAAAGGAAACTAGCAAATTGGTCTTTGTTTTTTTTTGGTTGGTAAATGACATTTATGTTGTTTAAGACCAGATTTTTGTAGCGGTGTAAAGGAAAACACATGTTTGTTTGTTTCTTTGTTTCTTGGGTTTGTATGAGATGTGAGACTGTTGGATTTGGTTTTGGACGTGGTTCTTTTCTGAACCTACCATGGTTTTTTCCACCACTATTACATCCTTTCGGGAAATAATTATGTTGAGTTTTTGAACAAATGTATCTACTCTTTGCATACTTGTGTTGAGGTACTGCAATAAGCAATGTTGGGTGTTTGGATCTATATATATACATATATTATGTATTCGTTGAGA
>DF239714.1:143015-171221 GCA_000507305.1 Breviolum minutum Mf 1.05b.01 | reverse complement strand
AAGACCGAAACACCAGCAAGATTCGAGCCCATGCCAAGCAAAAAACACGCAGACAGAATGCTTCACGTCACCTTTGGAACCCATAAAAAACAAAGCTTCGGTTCCGAAACACCCGAACGCCAGCAGCAGTCGAGCCTCTGCCAAGCAATATAACCGTTCGAAACGTGGATTCCGAACGATGGCTGCTCAAAGTCTCGTCAGCGTCAGATTCGAAAAGACCGAAACACCAGCAAGATTAGAGCGCCAGCAGGTTTTGCGTCCAAGCCATTGCAGGAGTGCAACCTCAAAAGGTAGAAAAACACTAGCCGCACAAAACACTAGCCGCACGAAACACTCTTCTAGGCGCGCTAGCGAGGGGTCGGCGGATATACACTCCCTGAAACTAAGAGCAAAAGCCCCTGAAAATAGGCCTAAACGCCTATCAAAAGGAAATTTCATCTTCCAAGCCATCAGTTTTGGAGAAATTGCTGTCAATTTTCAGGGAGGGTCACACCTCAGCAAGCCATACCTCAGTTCAAAGTCACTTTCTCTAACCTTTCTCAGTTGGAGGTAAATTTTAAAAACATAATGTATACAACACACTATGTATACCATGTTATACAGAAATGTATATTACACCCTGAAACAGATGGAGGTTCCCCATGGTAACTTAAAACAACAAGATGGCCCTCTATAAATTGATTGCCAACTTGCTGGGAGGCAAGATGCTTTTCAAAACACTCGGACCATTGAAATCAACGGCGCTCGTGTACCGTTGCTGGGAAGTTCAGAAGCAAAGGCTGGCGTGGACTTCTGGCCCAGCGCCATGCGAGCGCTCAGGCTTTGCCTTTTTTTGCCTTGGCTATGTGGAAGTTGGGTGAGGATCAAAGGTTAGGAAGTAAGTGGGTTATAAGCCTAATATATATATATATATTATCCCATTTATAAGTAGATTAGTTATAACTCATTGAAACTAACCATTGATACAAAATTCCAACCAGGACATCTTTTTTTTTGTGAGGGGAAAGTTTGAGGGGAAAGTTTAAGTTGAAGTTCCAAGAAGGAAGGATTCAAAGCTTAGAAATTAATCACCAATCATGAAATCCCATCATTTGGGTGTTTCCAAAAATAGGGGTATCCCAAAATGGGATGGTTTATAATGGAAAACCCTATTAAAATGGGATGATTTGGGGGTACCACTATTTTGGAAACATCCATGCAGAGCTGGCCTTAGTTTTCTATTTTTTTAAATTTCACTCTTTTGCCTGAAACCCTCCTTTTTTTTTTCTGGTTTTGTGGACGAAACAGATGATGAAAAAAAGTTGTCTCAAAATTTTACAGGTCCCCAACGTGCTAAAAAAACCCGTTACGTTCCAAACCTCGCTTTGGAGGTTCATCGTTCAGAAAACCGAAGCGCGCATCGTGTTGTCCTCGGACTGGCGGAAGCAGGACGTGCTGAAGGAAGGTATCGAAAGTGCCTTCGAGGAACATGGCATTCCTTCATTGTATAGTTCTACTCCTGATTTGGATCAAGCAACACCAGGTTGGACTCTGCCAAAAGCTTGTGGGGTTGTGGGGTTGGGTTTGGGGTGGCCAAAAAAGATAGGGTTTTTGAGTTGTAGTTTCCTGTAGCTTTTCAAAGCCGGGAATCATTCAGGACAGATTTGCTTCAAAAGGTTGGCAGGTTGCCTACGATACACCAGGTGGTTGCCACAAAGAATTCAGCATTGAGACATTTGGTCAGGGGATAGTTGGATGTACATGGCTATATAAATAAACACAATAAATGCCATGGCTACACTGTTAGGGGTACACCCCATTTTCCCTTGATTTGGGGATAAGGTTTCCAGAGGAGCATCGACAAAAACATGGTAGAGTTTGCACGTCATTAAATGGGACCGATTTTTTTTTTGGGGGAGGATCAAACAATCAGCAACTCGATGGTAAAATTTTGAGGCAGTTCGTTCCCTTATTGTTGGCGTTGAAAATGATATCCCCATGTATTTTTGGTATATGATACCATCCATGTATGGTATATTTACCTACATGAATGGTTGATGTTCATGGTAGTTTCCATCACAAACCAACCATTTCCCAAAGGATCCATGACCTGTTGTCGACTGAAGTTTTATTTCAGTGATTTGGTGGCAACCATTACACTCCCAAATCGCACCTGAAAGTCTGGATGGTTCAGATGAATTTCCCTACGGGATTCGGCACTATTTGAAAAGGTGCAAACTTGAGTTCTTTTCTTCAAATTTTGTTGGGAAGGTAAAAGGTGGATGAATTTTCTTCCCATTTTTTGAAGTGAGGAACCCTCACTTCCGGGGAGTGTCATTTTGGAGAATGCCCCCTTGGAATTTTTTGAGGCAGACAATGGACCAATGTGAGGCATGATTTTTTTGAAGATCTTCAAAATGGTATGACCCATCCAATTTGATCATCCGTAGGGTCTCGCCGTTCTTTTTCATTGGCGTTTCTCAAGTTGTCAACGCATGCGCCAGGTGTGATCAAGGCAATCCATAGTTCCTTCAGAGAGAAGCGGTGCAAGGAGATTCGGAAGTGGCTGAAACAACATCCTAAGATTACTCATTTTTGTGCCTAGGTGGCGGTTTCAAATATTTTTTTTGTTTTCACCCCGATTCCTTGCGGAAACAATGAGCATCTTGACTACAACTGGGGTGGTTCAACCACCAACGAGGCGCTATTGATGATGTGGATTTGAGCATGGTGGACAAGGCATCATTGAAGTCTGGAAGGGATGCCGAAAACATTTTCTTGGACCCGGATAAGGAGTTTGTGAAGACGCGCCTGGGATGTGAGACTCTTTTTTTTTTCCGGGACGAAAACGGTTTCTATGATTTTGGACGTAGCTTCTGCCTGCATTTTTTTTGGACACCTTATAACATGCAAACTACACTTTGTACAAGTAGCAGTGCGAGATTCGATGTTGGTCTCATTTCATATCTGAATGCATAGTTCGTTCATGTTCATGCTCTGAATACATAGTTCGTTTCACTGGTGCCATACATAGTTCATATCTTCAATGTTTGGATTCTCTTGATTTTCACCGGTTCGGTACTTCAACTTTGACATTGGTTTGGCTGGCAGGAGATCTCCCCAGACTCTTTTTTGAAACTTGAAATCCCCCCTACTTCAATAGATCTTTTCTTTACGTAGTAATGGTGTGTTGGGATTGAAATCTCCAAGACCCACGGTCCACGGACCCCCTAAAAAACCTAAGTATCTACAAGGTGGGCCCCGGATGCAGTTATAAATGGAGTTATAACTTATAACCCCTATAAATGGCCGAAAATAAATGGCTAACTGTTCTTATTTCACCCTAGTTAGAGGAGATATTTCAACCCAGTTATAACTGGATCTGGGGGCCCACCTTGTAATAGCTCGATCGCAACTTACTTACCCGTTGGGATTCGGTCGCATCTAATTTGTGATGGATGGGTAACCCCAAATTTCCACAGCTCACCTGGAGCAAACTTGACTTTTTAAAGATGACCTTCTTTTTTTATTCCCACTCCCAAAAAACCATGTTTTTTTGTTGAGTTTTAAGGTGCCCAAAATGTAAAAGTATATTTTTCATAGGGGGGTGAGAGGTACCTACTTGGATGTCCCGTTCGGAAGTTAGGATGAAAGGGTTAAGGATCAAGAACCCTAATATATCCCATTTATAAGTAGGTTAGTTATAACCCATTGAAACTAATCATTGATCCCACATTCCATCCCAGGACATCCTAGTATTCATGATTCTTACCCACCTGAAAACTAACCTATCCCCCTGAAAAATGATGGTTGGTTCAGATGTATTTTCCTATTGAAATAGTTCGTCCCTTTTTAGGGGGACATGACACGTTCGTTTTTCTGGGGTGTATACATCTTTTTCTTGTGAGAATTTTTTCGGTGAACCAGGAATCCCGTGGTCGGTCTCACCATGGAGATTTCGAAGTTGGTGATTTGTTACCTCAACGGCACGGAGCCCTCGGACGAGATCTTGGCCAATGTCTTTGGGGAGCCGACGGGGCAAATCACCAAGCTGAGCTGAAGAACCAATTCCCTAGTTGGTGGCAACTCAAAGATTTTTTATTTTCATCCCTACCTGGGAAGATTCCCAATTTGACGATCATATTTTTCAGATGGGTTGAAACCACCAACCAGCTCCTGACTCAAAGCTTTAGTCAGGGGTTTCGGAAGTTAAACCCAGTAGACTTTTCCGTAGAAATCCTGAAATCCCGCAAAAATTACAACCCCAACAAAATTTCGGGTGAATTTATTGGGTTGTGTTTTTTGAGGCAAATTCTTTTTCGGAAGGTGGTAAATTAATGTTTGATGAACATGAAAGAAACGTACCTATGGACCTATTACTCTAGTCATTTTTGGAAAGACTTGCTTGCAAGGTCGCCAACCAATCAACCAATCAACCAATCAACCAACCAACCAATCAACCAGCCCACCAACCAACCAATCCACCAGCCCACCAACCAACCAATAAACCAACCAACCAACCAAAGAACCAACCAATCAACCATTTCATTCGTTGGTTTCGTTTCAGGGGTTTTTCAGGGTTTTCATGTGGGAAAATGTCGCCTCTATAGGCCGCAGAAGGAGGGATAGAACGACGAAGGGATAGGTTCACGCGTATGTGGGAAAAAGAAGTTCGAGCTGTTTCACCAAATGAGCAGGGTACGAAAAAGCAGTGGTTGTTTGGGATTTTGCAGGGGGCGTCATACTTTTTTTAAAAAAACGTTGCTAGGTATTTATAAACTGTATATGATAATTCATTATAAAAATCTCCCCAAAAACCAACAATGCATCTAATATCAGTTCTAGATTAGTCGCGTTTCGCGCAACCCTTTCTTCTTGCCGGGGTTACAATGTACTCTCAACCAGTATCATGAGATGTTACGTTGGGGGAGCTGTTTTTTGTGTATATAGCTCATGTGATGAACGGCTTGATATGCAGCTTGGACCAAAGTTTGAAGCTGCAAAGCCATGTGTTCGAAGTGTCACGACTTCCAAATTTGGGCGTAAATGATGAGACATGTCTCAAAACATGGGGGGAAATGACTGGGTAGGTAGCCTTTCGGGGAATAAAAAAACAGCGACCCAAAAGGTTATACTCCCAAAAAGTTGATTCATAGCATGACAGATTTTTTTAGAACCAAATCTCTTCATGTGCAAGATTGATCCAGGGGGAAAGATCTTCATGTTTTGATGGTAGATAGATATCTCACGAATTTCACTAGGTAGCTACAAATCAACAGCAGTTGGATCGTCCAAGTGGGACCTTTCCAGATTCGACTCACCATTTTTCTCTACAAATGATATATATGAAATGAAAGGAACAGCTTACACCGAAATTATGCTCCCTTGATCAAGGGGGGGAGGTGGATATTTTTGCCCCCCCTCTTCCAAGCCACCATCATCCAACTCCTTTGGATCCGTTTTCATTAGATGTTGGCACCGCCATGGCGCTGTACAGCCGGCATGGCAGCGAGCTGCCCACCAGTACCGTCCCGATGGAGAGTGGTACGACGCGCTGAGCATCTCAGCAACAACAACTGGGTGGATGAAAGAAGCAACCCCCAATCTGTGGTTATGTTTGGTAATGTTGATTGATTTGGCCATTGTTTTAACAGAACATTCTTTTAGGTTGGTGGTAAAATATAATGATTCCTGAAAACAGCAGTTGGGGTTGCAATAGATCTCTTTTTGGGGTCTTGTCTGGGCCTTCGCCCCCCGGACTATAGGCTATGGCCGGCATTTGTTGAGTTCACATTATATAAGAGAGCTTTTTGAACTCCTCCAAAAAACGACATGCTTATGGAAACTGCCGAGTGGAGTTTTGGTGTGGGATTTGTGTCAGCTGACATTAACAATGTGTTAGTACATTGTTTTGGGATGAGCAAAATTAATCATCAGGTTGTTTTTGTGCTGTGGTTCATTTTGTCCCCTAGAAAAAAATCAGGGATGTTATTGGCAACATGTTTTTTCTTTGAAAAAAAATATTGTTTTTTTGAGGAAACATTCCCCCAAAGCACCAAAACACCCCAAACCGACACCTAGGCCTGTTGGGCCAGTGAGACTTCCGGATGCTTCGAGTCCCTTTGCAAACTTTGATACTTTTGGATGGCGCTGGAGATCCTTGGCACCAAAAGTTTTGTCCGTGGAAACTAATTACTGTAATATATGGTTGATGGTTTATTCGAAATCCGGGATTCACTCACCAGTTGAGGTTGGTAGTTTATCCCGTTATTTACGAAGGGTTTTATACATCCCAGGTGGTTAGCCGGATTTCTGAACCATCAGCAGTAGCACCTGAAAATGGATGGTTCCAATACTTTTTTGTTTCCTCTCGGGGCGTTTAGGCCAATTTTCAGGGGCTTTTGCTGTTAGTTTTAGGGAGTGTATCTTTTTTTTTTGGGGGGAATTCTTTATTGGGGGGTTCCAGTGTGTGTCGGTGTGTTCCGGGATCCCTGATTTTCTTTGTGGTTTTTTGATGGTTCCCAAAGGGTTTGCAAGAAATTTCAAAGTTTCCCAGTTGCCCCCCCTCACCCTAAGACCCCTTGCCAGAAGCCCAGTTCCGGTAACTCCTACAAAAGTTCGGTGGCAACCATCATCTCATACGGGTTTATGATGAGTCTCACCATTTCTTTGAAGCGTTTTGGATAAACAATCATCCGAAACAGACAAAGGAACCAATTTCAACGGGTGAAGTCCTTCAGGGGTGTTGCACTTTTATTTCGCCACATGAGGTATCAACAAAAATTTCTGGAACTGTATGACTATAATGAATATGAAATATATGGTTGGCACACACTACACACTACACTTCCCTATTTTTTTTTAAATCAAACTGTTGATGCGCGGCAGACATCGCAGGACTTCTAAGTGGTTGATAAGCATGGTGATCATAAGTCCCTTAAGTGCGGCAAAAATTTCCCCTTCCAAATGGCTTGGTAAATGGCGGTCATCCTAACCTTTTACCCCCCCGTAAGTACTAGGCATGACAATGGAAAACCCATTCATGAAATGAAGAATGAGTCGATGAAGATGTAGTTCCTATTGAAAATGGTGGCTTTTTCCAGCAATCTTTCATGTGAGTTGAAACAGGGGTGTACCAAGTGACGAGCCCATCCTCCAAGTACGACGGGCCATGGAAAACAGCGATCCTTCAGAAACTCCCACGTAGACCTGAGGTCAGGATCTGAGCCTGGACGAGAACCTGCTGCGTTTAGTGAGACCCTTAGTGCCCACCGGCATCCACATGGGTGGCCGGCCTGTGAAACAACGTGTCGTGGATAAAACTGTGTCAACGTTTGATGATGCAAAACATGATGTGCATCACCATACTCAAAAATGTTGTGTAAGATTATTTTTTTCCCGCAACTTCTACGACACTAATCCTCCAATCTGAGCTTTGGTGGTGGGGCCATGGGTTTTTGACACTTCACCCTGATGCACCAGACCTGGGTGGTAAAAAGCTCTCAACTCCCATATGGCTGTGATTTTGATTCGGAGGCATTGCTGGCACGTTTCAACAGCATCAAAGTGGCCAACTACACCGCGGGACGCTGCAGTTCGATGATGTGCCGGCCACCGCGGAAAAATGGATCGGAGCTGGAAGTGGAGGCCGGGTGAAGATTTCTGGGTGAAGATTTCTGAGGATTTGGTGAATTTTTGGGTGAAGATTTGGTGGCATTTTGCCATGAAGAATACTTAGAGGTTCAGGATACTTAATAACTGGTTATATGTAGGTTTATAACCCTAGTTAGCGGACATATAACCCACTTATAGGGGTTATAACTCTGGTTACTATCCACTTACTAAGTATCCTGAACCTCTAAGTAGGGCCTGTCCACTACCAGAAGGCTGGCAGATGTGGCAGGAGGTGATTAATTACTGGCAGATCTTCTGAAAAGAGGTCTAATTACAAAAACATAGATGTGCTAGTTTGAAATGGATATAACATGAATGCCGTAATTTTCGTTCCAGGTGATATTTACTTTTAAGGGCAATTTTGTTGGCATATATGGATACTATCGCAGTATGGTAATGGGATGATATCCCCAGTTGCAGGTTGGCTAACAGAATCATGAAAAAAATCTAGGCTCCAGTTTTGTGGTACTCTCCAAGTTGAAGGTGCAAGAAAACATGAAGCGCTGGTATCAGAAGTGAGAAAAACCTGGCAATTCTTGGTCACGTGACCTTTTTTTGGGGATGGGTATAAATCTAAAGATTAACTTTCAACATTGCTAAGGATTTTCATTGTGGATATGGTTAGTTTGCAGATTCCATTGTGCGATGACTTTCTTGTTTCTATTGAGGTGGTTGGCTTTGGTATCAATGCGTGGCTCGTCGGTGCAGCGATCGGGAATGGTCATCAACAAAAATAGTAGGTGCCATTGCTAATCTGTAATATGACGTGGATGGGAAATTCATCTCGTTTTTTGTTGTGGTTGTTTTTTTTCCTTGCTACCGGTCCCTTACGGTTGTCATGAATGGTTGCTGTGCTTAAGTTAACAAGTCAAAGAGTCAAAAAGCCCATCGCTGCCGAGAGCAACCCATTTCTTCTTGCGGTGTTGAAAATCGTCAAACCGAGGCCGCCACGATTTTCACGCAACCAAGATCCTTTCGCGGGAATCAGACCTTTCAGTCGAAAGGAACCACCACAGAACGAGATTCATTCGGAAATGTCCATCATCGGTCGTAACTTGGATCATGGATGATGAGAGACCTTGGAGGTTCCTAGGAATCCAAACCACCGGGCCCCCAAACCACCCATTTTTACCATTAGTTGATTGGGTTGGGTGTCCTAAATTAGGTAATCAGGCATAAGTTTATTGGGTTTCGTAAATTGGACTAGCCTCCCTGAAACTAACATATATAATATAAAACCTTGTGAATAATGGGATAAACTACCAACCTCAACTAGTGCAGGATTTCTGAACCATCAACGTGCCAAGCACCTGGAAATGGATGCTTGGAATACTGTACTCGTTTCCTTTCGGGATTCCCCCTATTTTCAGGGGCTTTTGCTGCTAGTTTCAGGAGGGTAGACTTTAGAAGCCTAAATTCAAGATGACTTGGACCCATAAGATCGAGGATACACGACTTCATCAACCTTTCAAAACCCAAGGTCAGTTGGGTTCTAGGTGGTAGTTCTAACCAAACAATCTTTGGAAGTCTGATTATATAAAATCACTTCTTAGTAAGAAGTCTTTTACAGCAGGTCCCGATTCCTATGAATCGTACCCTGTATTGACGATCTACCTTGAGGCGATGCAAAGAGTCTGCAAATCAAATCTCTGAATCCGGAACCTTTGTTGGGTCTTTTAGAAATTACACTCCCAAAAAACTAACGGCAACAAATCCCTGAAAATCAATGGTTGCTTCAGATACAATTTCCTGTCAAAATAGTTGCTTTTTAGGGGGACATGTTAATTTTGGGGGGCCGTCGAATTTTGTTCCAAATGTGTGGGTGATTGAAGTTTGTGATTTATAAGGCCCACTAGGAAAAATTAAGATCTCCAGAATATTCACTAGTTGGTGGTTTCAAATTATTTTTTATTTTCACCCCATACCAGGGGAAGATAATCCAATTTGACTTTTGCATATTTTTCAAATGGGTTGGTGAAAAACCACCAACTAGATTCAGGTTCTTAAAGGCGTCAGCCTTTGCCGCCTGTCTGACGCTCCACCCATTTCCTATCGGACTGTCTCTTCAGGCTGTGCACGCGAAGGCATCTCAGTCAAAGGGTCCTGGTTCTATGTGGCGTTGGGGAGCTTAGTTTCAGTTTGGATGCGCCTGGATGTGTGGTGACTGATGGATGTCCCTATCCCCTTGGGAGGATACTTGGAGGATCAGGATCATCCCAGGACTTGTAAGTGGTGAAGAAGCCATGGTGAGTGTAAGTTCCCTAAGTAGGGTTGTGGTTATACTTCCAAATGGCCTTTTTATGGCTTGTAAATGGGGGGTGATCCTAACCACTTAGAAGTCCTGGGATGATCCTCCAAGTAGGCCAACGATCCACATTCCTTCCCCCATTGTATGCCAAACGCTGATTCCAAAGGGCCGTGTAACTTGTACCCACCATTTCTATTTTATAAATCCCTTCCCTCAAAGCCCAACATTCATTTCCTGTTGGATTTTGAAACAGAATAAACGTATTCACTGCAGCATTTTGTTAAAAAAACACCCCCTGGAAAACAGCTGTTGCTATTAATTTCCATCAACTTTACCCCTAAAACCAGCAATTCAGTTGCCTTAAAAAAAATGGTATTTACCCTTTAGATTCCTTGAGACTTATCAACAAAAACCAGTTACGGGCTTCAATTTTTTGGGGAAATCTTCGGATTTTTTTCTCTCTGAAGGTTGCCTCCGTGCTGGGAGTGTTGTAAAGCCTTAGTGGCTGCTGGAGTGGCGCGAGTGCTCTTTAAAGGCAGCGGTTTTTGTTGCAGCTGCGCAACGGCGGGGATTTTGGAGTTTGCGAAACGGTGGTAAGTTTTGAAGGGTTAAGATTTGTTCGTTGTTGTTTTCTCCTGGGCAAAAACAACATATATGATTTTTTTGGTGCAAGGGTTTTTCTTCCAACTTTTTTTTGTTGGTTGAACAAGCAATTCTTTGAGTTGAAGAAGGTTGGGGTTGTCCAAAGACAGTTTTTGGTTGTTTTTTTTCATGGTGGAAAACTGGATGGTTTTTTGTTAGCCTTTAAGGGCGGAAACGGACCGAAACGGCCAGAAAACGAAAGCAAGATTATGGCTAGTCAACCAACCCAGAAAGAAGGCCTGATTATATGAGGTCTTATCAACCATTAGTTTCCCTTAACTTGGCAAATCTTAGGTTAGCCGTATTCCCTTAGCTCCTTTGAGTTTAGTGGGATTTTACATGAAACCCACTAAATTGTGCTGGTCGGACACCAGTTCGCCCATCAGTCACTGTGCAACATGCACGACCAGCGGATATAATGAAACCCACTAAAAGTTTAACCTTTAGCAGGGGACCTAAGGGTTGCCATGTTAATAAGGCCTTATATAAACCCTTATGAATCTGAGGGGGGGTACGTGGCTTGGGGGGTTTCGTGCGACTCTGTCGAGGTAAAGGTCGCAAGGCTGAAGCCACTGTTGAGGTGGAGACGAAGGAGAAGGTGTTCGCTGAGGTTCTTGGGGGGTCGAAGGGGGGAAGTTTTTTATCGAAAAAAAAAGTTTGAGAGGTTTTTTTTTTGGGGCCTCAACTCGGAGGGTGATTTGCGTGGAATTTTTACGGGTGATTTTTGCAGGAATATCATCAACATGTGGAATGTTTTCAATGATTGTTGCACTATTTGGATCTTCTGTGTAAGATTTGTGCCGAAATTCACCCAGAAAAAACCCACCCAAAAGGCAGAAGTTTTACATATCTCGAAGATCTTGCTGGCTGCTCCCTGTAGTTCTGACCCCCCCCCCCCAACTGGAATACATGAAGCCAACATGGCTGAGGAGTTGATCCTCCCCAGTTCCACTTGGAGGATCATCCGTAAGTAAGTAGTTAGCAAGCATGGTTCGTTAAAGAGGGTTGTGGGACCCCTTCCAAATGGCCGTTTCATGTCTTGTAAATGGGGGGTTTGCTACTACCCACTTACTAGCAGACCCCTAATTTGGAAACCTGAAACCTGCTTCTTTGGTTGAACTTTTGGGCCCCTTGTTTTGGTTGGAGGGTTTTTTGAAGGTCAAAAAGGTCATGATGGCGCTCTTATAGGGTATCATACCCTAATGTATATTCCCTTTATGGAGGGGTGGAAGATTCCAAAGGTCTAATTGAACGGTTGAGTTGGAGGCAATCTTTGAGCCCTATTCTGCAGCATGAACTTGCCCGATTTCATCAAAGAAGCTTCATGATTTTGGGAAGATTCAATTCCCAAGATGAACACCATCCATTTCTTCACCCTTTGCACACTGTATTGCACACTGGAAGTTTAACATAGCCCCTGAAAAGATGATGGTTGGAAGATTGCTTTCCTTTCCGGGATGGCTTATTTTTTAGGAATCACGTCATTATAATACCATTACAACCTGGAACCCCAAACAACCATTCATAATTGGATGTTTGGTGAAACAACCATTTCCTATATAAAGATTTGGAATCATCCAATTGAAACAACCATTTATAAATGGTTGTTTGGGGTTCCAGGATGAAATATGGATCAGGTCATTAAACAACGAGGGGATCTTTCCGTCTCAAGGCGCATGGAGTAGCTTGGGAATATGCTGGCTTCAGCCTGGAACGTGAAGAGTATTTAGACGAAATGTGGGAGAAGTACAAGAAGGACTGGTCAGTTTTTTTCTTTTAGGTGGTGGCAACTCAAATATTTTGTTATGTTCACCCTGAAAATTGGGGAAGATGAACCCCTTATTGACTACAGTAATATTTTTCAAATGGCTTGGTCGGTTCACACACCAACTACTAGTAGTTTTCTAGTTTTCTACTTGGAGGATCGGGACCCAGGACGAGAGGTTAAGTTACGTGGTTTTCATGACTTTTTGGTGATCGTTTTTTGTCCTCAAAATTACGGCTGAACTTCACCGACCGGCCCCTTTTGAAGAAACGGAGATGAACCGACCTTGGAAACGAAACCATGTTTTTTTTTTTGAGTTTTTTCGGCTGTTCGAAAAACTTCGGGGTATTTTGTTTTTTCCGAAGCCAAGGTCAGGGAAACACAGGTGGGCGTTTTTGTCGCTCGTTTTTGCTTCACATTGAATTAGGCGGTTTCCTAAAAACCTTGGGACTGTGTTTTGGGGTCTGAAAATTCAAAGTGGTAAGGTTTGATTTCTTTCAGAATAGTCATACTTGATTATGCTGATGATGTAAATATCATGTAAAATTATACAAATATATTTCTCCTCTTCAAAGCGCCCATCTTTTCTATCAGATAGCAAATAGTGTTAACTTCGCCATGGATACACTTTTCCGCCAAGGACTCAGGTCTCGATCGCGCCGCCGTGAAGGCGAAAGAGTCCCATGCCCCGGTGTGACAAAAAAAGGAGCGTCGGAGCCGAGTGGAGCGATGGCCTACATTGGAGAATGGAGCACCCGGGACTTGGAGAATGGGTTAGGTGACACTCCCCAATTATAAGCCATAACCAAGGTCATGTGGAAGGGGTCCCACCAACCCCAGTTAGGTACGGGATTTACGAACCATGGTTCTTAACCACTTACTAAATGGGATGATCCTCCAAGTAGTCTCTTGCCCCTGCAATGTTAGTTTTAGGGATTGTGGAGCTGCTTGCTGTGAGAGATAGGAGAATTTTGTGGATTATCTGATTGAAGGTCACAATTATGGGTCAGGAGTTTTCCCTGCATTTGCAAAAAAAGACTTCGGAAAAACGGATAGAACAAGTAAATAACGTATACATATATATATATATATTTACATACATGCCTGGAACCCCAAACAACCATTTCACAAATGGATGTTTGGTGAAACAACCATTTTTCTATATAAAGATTTGGAATCATCCAATTGAAACAACAATCTACAAATGGTTATTTGGGGTTCCAGGTGCCTATATACATACATCAAAAAGTGGAGTTTTACAGTTTTCGAGATTGTTTAAGCCTCGATGTAACATTTGCAAAAACACCCAACTTCCAACTTGTCACAGGGAGGCTTGTGGGAGAAGATCAAACTTCCGATCTATGCTGGTTTGTGGTATTTCTTCAATGTCAGGAGTCTCAGCAAATCGCCTCAGGGGTCATGCAAAAACACTTTGTCAGATTTGTTGGACCATTTTGCAACAAATGGTCCCCCCAGCATGTTGGATACTGATATACGAAGCCCTTAGAAAAAAAACATCCACAAAAACGTTGGTGCAAACTCGTGTTTTAGAAACTTTGGAAACGTCCCAAAAGCAGTGGCAAAGCACTCGAACTTGTCCGACAAAATGATGTCAAATTGACCAAGGTCCAATACAATATCCAGAACAAGAAGCTTCAAGCTGAGTGACAAAAAGCGGACGCATTTTTTTGCTTGTCTTCAACTACCGAAAATGGGCATGTTTTTTTTTTTTAAATATCGTTTTTTTTTTCAAAAAAAAACACCGTCCCTTCAACTCCCCCCCCAATGAACCCCCGAAACGAAACAACAACAACTTTTTCAAAACCTTTTATTCCAAGGCTCCTGACGGTCTTCCATGCCAGTTGGGCCGTGTCTTGGTTCCAGTTGGCGGCTGGGATTCCCATCGCTTTCTTCATGTGGAGCGCGGGCTTAGTGAAGGCGGGATGGTTGGGGATGTGATTCTGCAATTTTGACAGGTTTTTGCCACCAAAAAATCAGGAATATAAATGGGGTTTTGAAATGGGGACCCCTAGAAAAGTCGTTTTTTTTTGATCCCAGTGAAACTCTGAAAAAAATCGGCCATTTGGACAGGTTAATGTATTTCACCTTGTTGGGATAGATGGATGAACTAAATTGGGGAAGAAGCTGTTTTAGTTGTGTGTCTTTGGGATATATTTGTTGGGAGTATCATCCCAACCAACTAAAACCCTTGAGCCAAAGGGCTGTTTGGAGTGCCCCGAAAAAAACCGCAATGGAAAACAGTTCAGAGGATTCTGATAGGACATTTTCTTGAATGTGTTTTTAAAGTGATTTTTTACGGATTGTACCATGATAAACCACCATTTGGATGTTTCCGAAAATAATGGTACCCCCAAATCATCCATTTTAATAGGGTTTTCCATTATAAACCATCCATTTTGGGGTACCCCTATTTTTTGAAAGACCCATTCGGAGAACATTTTTTAGAACTTTTTTCCAACCACAGAATAAGCAAATATCTAAGTCTTGGTAGCTTTAGCTGTGAAATTTTTGGGAAATTCCGTCAACATCCAGAAGTATCAAAACACAGCACCTTGTAGGTCTGGCGTTTTTTATTTTTCCCGTTTGATTTATACTTGAATATTTTTTTGGTGCAAATTCTGAAGGTTCGAAAAAAAAGACAGAAGAACAGCATTTTTCATATCTCCGCTTCGCAAGATAAACTGGGACCACAAACCTCCATGAACTGGAAACACTTCGGGATTTTGGGACTTCTTAGTTTCAGCAATCTCACCACATGAAGGTTGAAACAACATTGAGAATTTCAACTCATATAATTCTATCATTATGAGAACTAGCATGAGTTACACCCCCGAAAACTAACATGGAACCTAAAAATGATGATTTTCCATAGGAATCGCCTCTTCTAGCGGGTTCATTTTCAGGTTCCATGTTAGTTTTCGGGGATGTACTGTGATTCACAGCTTGAAGACTTTATCCATCAACATTTGGCCACCGGGGGGACGCTGGTGAAAGGCTCCAAAGATGACAAAAGATGACTATCTCAAGCTGGCGCCAGTTGGTGCGGCCTTTGCCGCGGGGCAGGTGTGTGAGCACGCCATGTCTGAAAAGACGGGTCGAAAAGGAGGATCAAACTTGATACAATAGTGATACCCTTGAAGTCCAACCACCATTTTTAATAGGTAGGTTTCCGAACCACCATTATTTTAAAGTAAGGTTTATCGTCTTCCAAAAGGAACCATCATTTTTAAAATGGTGGTTGACTTCCAGGGGATAGATTTGGCGGAATGGTTTACTCTGGGAGAAGAACTGCAGACTTTTTCTTGCGTGGTGAAAGGTATCATAAGATATCCCTTTTTAAGTGCTGAAAATATAGAAGCACTCCATATTTTCAGAGAATTTCAGTATCTGTTAAATAGCCAAGAATCCTGTAAAACAGCCAAGAATCTTAATTTCCATTACCTTGAACTCTCCCCGAAAATCTGTCGAGGTTGCCCGCACAAAAGATGGTTAAAAATGGGCACTATATTTTTCCTGGTATTTTGAAACTCCTCCTCAGTTACCCTTCCGGGAACGAGAAAACATATCCCACCAAACGGGAAGTGGAAAATCATTGACCCAAAAGTGCCAAACAGGAGGGGATATGTCAGTTCCCAGGACGGTAACTATCCATCCTACTTGGATGTTCCGTTGGGTTTGTTAGGATCAAAGGTGGGCGGATCAGTGGGTTATAAAGTTATAACCCTAATATATCCCATTTATACGTAATATAAACCCATTGATCCTAAATTCCAACAGGACATCCTATACAAACTCAACGAATCTCCTTGGTTTTTCTCCGGTGGCTACAGGTGGCTACAGTAGCATCCCTGGGCGCTGTGGCGGTATCCTTTACACATGTGGTGAAGGTTGGGGGGGGGGAATTCCCGGATGGTGAAGGTTGAAGGCGTTTAAATGCCCAATGAAATCTCTGGATGTTCAGTACACCCCGGAAAACTCACGAATGTCCCCTGAAAATCATTGGTTGGAAGATGTAGTTCCTATCGAAATAGTTGATTTTATAGGGGACCGGACATGTTAGTTTTGGGGGGTGTAAGTTCAGTAAGTTCAGTAAGTTCAACATTTGGTTTAAACTCGGTTGGACCAGGGATCTTTTTGCCAGACGACTGAAACTTGAAACTTGAATTTTTTCCTACTTCGATCTTTTCCTTTAAGAAATGGTGGGTTCCAAGAAAATCTCTTGTAGACCCACTGAACCTCACGGACCCCGAAAAATTTTCAGAGTATCCTAACGGCTCGATGCAAGCAACTTCCGAAGGTAGGGTCCGCTGGGATTCGGTCCCAGTGGAGCAATCCCAAAGGAAAGTCTCCTTGAAACTAACAGCGAAATGGCCCCTGAAAATGGGGGAATTTTCCCTGGAAGTTTGGAGATTTCCGAACTTGGAAACGATTCATTCTCAGAACGAACTGTTAGTTTTTAGGGAGTGTAAGTTTACGTTTGCTTTTTTGAAAGGGAGAGAAATATCATTTTTGCCTCCACTAAACCAACATGGCAATGGAAAATGGACCATGAATGAAGATGCTTTTCCTACTGAAAATGGGGATATTTCATTGCCATGAACTGTATTATGATAATGATAAGATACTGTTGATGGCAAAAATCCCAAACAACCACCTGGGATGTTAATCAAACCCCCTGCAAATAATGGGATTTCAACTACCAACCTCAACTGGTGAGTTTACCGGATTTCTGGACCATCAACCGTATGAAAGACTACTTGGAGGATCATCCCAGGTATCCTAAGTGGTTAATTACCATGCTGATCGTAAGTCCCCGATTCCTGGAGTTACTCCCCTTCCAAATGGCCGAAATTTATGGCTTATAAGCGGGGGTTACCTCCAAGTAGTTTCCCACTGCGTTGGGTTTTTCTCCATTGACCTCCGCCTCCGCCCGGAAAAACCTTGAAGGCCTTAGAACCTGCGGTGAATGCCATTGCTTCGGCCTTGATCCTGGGACAGGTCCGAAATTTCCACGGGAATTTTCTACCATGGGAGAAAAACATGATACGCCCCCCGAAAACGAACGCCTGGAACTGGAACCTAAAGAAAAAAATCCTGGGGGAAAAGGAGGACATGTTAATTTTCGGGTTGGGTATTTGAAAAAGGGGAACCTGAGAAACTACGCGGAACTCCCCCTGAAACTAACAGCAACAGTTTGCCCCTGAAAATTGGCCTTTGGCCTCAAAAGGAAAGTATATAGTCTTCCTTTCCCATCATTTTTCAGGGGCAAACATGTGAGTTTCAGGGAGTGCATACTACACTCCTGAAGTTCAAGAGATCGCCCCTGACGAATGATGGGAAAGGAAGACGATCCGGCTACCTTTTGGGAGGGTGACTTTTTCAGGGGTTTTTGCTGTTAAACTTCGGGGGGTACTAAATTTGTATAGAGATAGATATAGATACCCTCCTGGGAACTAACATTTTTTCATCCCAAAGGTACTTTTGAGTCGATGATTTTCCTTTTCCCGAGGTGGGATATGTTAGTTCCCCTAAGGGGGTATAGAGTATAGATATACATATAGATATACACCAGGTGATTCAAAGTGACCGTCTACCCTTCTAGTTGGGTCACTGAACCCCTATTTGGAGGTTGAAAAATCGTTGGTTAAGTACTACCTAGATGATCCTGGAAGCCAAATGACCCTTGTTTTGAATGGAGTTTTGGGCCGGGCACCAAGCCTTAAAAAAGAGGTTTATGCAGGCATATGATATAGAATTTCTATATCATTATGTGAATGGAACCTGAAATCAATAGTTACCTGGATCTTCTAGATATATTTTCAAAATTTCTGCCTTTTGTGGTAGGGTGTTTTGGCGAATTTCGGCACACAATTTTACACACACTTGGAAGATCCAGGCAACCATGACCTCAAAAACATGAAGGTCAATCCTTCAAAGGAAGGCTCAAACACTCCAACCAAATCCATTTGTGGGAAAACAGCTGTTTGCAACATCTTTGGCAATCCCTTCCAATTTGGGTGTTTCCTTAAATGGTGCTACCCAACTTTGGGGTGTTTTGGGGGTACCACCATTTTAGGAAACACCAATTTGTTTTGGGAAACACAGGAGGTCAGGCATGGACACTTAACTTTGAAGCGTTGACTGAAGATGTTTTTTGTGAACATGTGTTGAAATGCACTGTGTTGAAATGCACGCATTGTTTTCCGAAGTTACATATCCCAATTTGTACTTTGAGACCATCTCATCGCCAAAATAATGCCGGCAAGAAGAATTTTTTGAATGATGTCTGTATGCCTTCCAAGTTACATCAAACAATCTCCAGTCACCTAACATATGTACATGGGGTGTGGGCCCCTTCCCAGTAACTGGGGATCCCGGGTCGCCTTAACATGTCATCCTGGTGGTGACAATGGCATTCTTGGAAAATGGCCACAGCCAGCCAGTTATATACATTTTTGGATATACTCCCTACCCAGTAACAGTGGAAAATAAAGGTTAAACGGTCGGGATCCCCGAACCTAAACATGTAAATTCTCCATCCTGGTGCTTTTTCTGGCATCCTAAACATGGGCGTGTAGATCCAACACACATTTCATGAACCATATTTCCATGACCCCAAAAAAACACAACAACACCATATTTTCAGAGCTTCTGAATGTTGAGTGTTTCAACCGGTTGTGTTTTCATCGATGTTTTCATCCATCGCTTCGAAAGGTCTTTCATCCCATGGTCTACGCCTCGTTATTGCCGGTCTTTGCTGGAGTCGCCTTGGCTTCATCCAAGGAACTCTCCTTCACGATGTTTCTGGGATGCTGAAACTAATATGACTGGCTGGAAAAACAAGCAGGAATGAAGATGTATCTCCTAGTCCTATTCAAAATTAGGTGATTTTCCATTGACATACTATTAGGTGGTGGCAACTCAAATATTTTTGGAATTTTCACCCCGAACCTTGGGGAAGATGAACCCAATTTGGCGAGCATATTTTTCGGATGAGTTGGAAAGCACCAACCAGGTTGAAGATTTTTTCCCGCGATTTTATTTTGTTGCGGAACCGCATACCAGGAAAACCACCTTCAGGTTTGGGGATTGTACCAATCCACCACCTTTGGTTGGGGATTGGGATGGATTGTCCGTGTTGTTTTTTTTTTGGTTTCCTTTCGGAGCAACTTGTAAATTATTGCAAATCCAAATGAATAAAAAGGGTCAAGTTTGGGAGGAGTTCTGGAAATTGTCTTTTGGAGTTTCTGAAATTGGTTGGTGAAAAAAAACTGTCTAGACTTACTTAAAGATTAAAGCATTTGGGACTCAAATATTTTTGGAACTTTCACCCTGAACCTTGGGGAAGATTTCCAATTTGAATATTTTTCGAAGGGGTTGAAACCACCAACCAAGTTGAAGATTTTTGTTGCGATTTTTTTGGTTGCGGAACCGCATACTAGGAAAACCACCTGAAGGTGTGGGGATTGTACCAATCCACCACCTTTTTTTGGTTGGGGATTGGGATTGAAATTGTTCGGTTCGTGTTTTTTTTGGGTTCCTTTCGGAGCAAGCTGTAAATTCTTGCAAATTCAAATGAATAAAAAGGGTCAAGTTTGGGAGGAGTACCCCGCGAAAACTAACATAACAATGGAACATCCACCATTTAAACATGTATTTCCTATTGAACATATGGATTTTCGAATGTCATGTTAGTTTTCAGGGGTGTACTGTAGATGGACAATAGACTGATTGAAAGAAGATTTGTATTTCTTTTAACCACGTAGTTCACTATGCACCCCCGAAAACAAGCATGGTCTACCTGTGAATGATGGTTTTCAAAGTTCGAAGTCCCCTTTTGGATAAAACACAGCGTAGATGGGGTGATAACCTTATCTATTATACCTGGATCTTCCACTTATGGACAATTTCTGCCAAAATTGATGAGTTTTTGCAATTTCGGCGCAAAAGAAAACATACAGAGAGGAAGACCATACTGTATGACTGGATGTTTCATTATAAACATGAACCATTTTCCCATTCAAGATTGACAGAATCATCCATCTGTCATCTGGAAAAACCATAGAGTTTATCCGTGGAAGGTCCAAGATGAATCGTTTGCCCCCAGTTTTTTCGGGTTTTTTTCTTCATAAAGCCATGAAATCAGGATCCCGAAACCTTCACAGGATGCCTTGTGGTTTGTATCACTATAGGTCTTTTTTTTCACTGTTCATCGTTTCTTTCTGAAAGTATCCTTGGCTTCTTGACACGCCCAGCGTGTTTTTTTGGGGTGGTCAAAAAATAGTGTGTGAGTGCAAGGTGGACCCCGTCACCAGTTATACATGGGGCGAAATACCCCCTATAAATGGCCGAAAATAAATGGGTAACTGGGGTTATTTCACCCTACTTACAAGGGTTATTTCACCCCATTTATAACTGGTAGGATAACTGGTAGGGTGGGCCCACCTTGTGATGAAAACAAAACTAATGGCTAATCAACCAACCTCCCACCATACCCCCAAGAGAAACAAGGGTTTAATAAGGCCTTATGAAGGGAAACCAATGGTTAATAAGCCCTTAATAAGGCCATTCATTATGTCTTAGTTTTGAGCATGTCGGTCAACATCCCGAAGAAAGCCTGAACTATGTTGGTTGATACTGAGATTCCAGGTTTGGCTTTTTGACCGCAATGGCTTCCAATTTCTTCTTCGTGACCCGCAACGTCCTTGCCACGAAATTTGGAGATGTGGGAGACATGGGCGAGGCAGGAAATGACCAGCTTGGTGGGGATCAAATCGAAGATCTTTGGCGGTTTCAAAGATTTTTAAAAAGAAAATTACCTCCAACAATTGGGGGAGATGAAAGAAGGCAGTTTTGGGCACTTTTTTACAAATGAGTTGAAACTACCAACTCGAATATTCTTGGGAAACACATTTTTGATGATGGAAGCGTTGCGAAGGACATTTTTTCTTCATGAGTGGTGAATTTTGAAAACAGATGACATTTGGCAAGTTAACTTCTACAGTAAATGGATGTAAACGGTCGTTTCTTTTGCGTAGTTCCAACAAAAGATCGGAAAGCTTGGAATTTTATGCTTTTTGCCATGCATTTTTTCAATGATTGGCAAGCAAGGAGGTGGTCATTGGTCATTGCTGGTGTTTTTTGAAAGGCCCGGCTACTTGGAGGATCTTCTACCGTTATAGTGGTTAGGATCATGACCCCCACTTAGTAGGCCATAAAGCTCGGCCATTTGGAAGTCCCAGCAACCCGGATCCTTAGGGGACTTACCAACCATCACTATGGTTATGACAACTAGCTCCCAGCTGGGTGCCCATCTTCCAAGTAGCAGCTGGCAAGTTTGGGGTTGCCACACTTTGGCCAGGACAAGACGCAACGCAAGACGAATCAGTTGGCGGTGCTCACTGGTGTTGCCGCGCTCGTGTCCAACCCAGACAACTTTTTGGTTCGCCCTTTGCCAGTGGAAAGTGCGATTACCGTACTTTTGGATGATTTTTCCATATTTTTTTGAACCCTGACATTTTCCATATTAGGATACCCGGAAAGGAACCCATCATGAACAGGACTAACCTTTTTCAATTTCCATTCCTAAATCAACCCGAAGTGCGTGCAATTCCTCAAATTTTTGACACGAGGTTGCCACAGATGGTACCAATCGGGATCTAAATATTGGTAACTCCAGGGTTTGGCGGCTTCGATTTTTCGGGCCAAATCTGCAACCCTGTCCAAGAAAAATACATGACTGACACTCGGATTTTTCACCCCTGCCTGAGATGATTTGACTTTGTTTAGTATTCTTCAATCTGGCTTCAAAAACCACTAGGATGTCCCGGGACGGAATTTAACTATCAATGGTTAGTTTCAATGGGTTAACTCACCTACATCTAAATGTTATATGAGGGTGAAATTAACCCACTGATCTGCCACCTGGCTCCGCGCGGAGATTTTTTTCGGCTCGGCGGCTCGACGCATCGAGGTGCTATTGCCCATAGCTCTCTTGCTGCCAGGCGGATTGTTTTCCGTTCCAGCCGCATGGCAGGCGTGACGGAGGAGATTTTGCTTTTTTTTTTGTTTGGGAAATACGAAAAAAGACGGTGCCTGGAAAGCCGTTGGTGCCCTATTTTTTATGGCAATAGTTGCTGGTTTTAGGGGTAAAGTTGCCCCCCCAAAAATAGGACACAAACGGCGTTCCAGGTGAAAACTTCTCAACGAGGGTGGGCTCCTACAACGTATATAAATGAGGTTAAAACCCCCATAAGACACCTTATTTTCGGCCATTTACAGTGCGCCCCATAACTTCATTTATAACGACCGGCTCGGCAGGGCCCACCTTGTTGTATGGGGAATGGGAGGGCCAGTCATAAAGGATGTTGAATGGAATAGGATTCGTTTTCTTTTGGAGGGGATCGCCTGCGACCTATGTTGATGAAACTTTGTGTTACGTTGAGTCTACTGGCCATTGTTCTGTATTTATTTACTTGTTTTTTAAAAGGTCTCGGCTCAGGTCTGTAGGCAGTTTCCCCCCGGGGGTCCCTACTTTTCCTTTGCTTGGCCTTAGTGGGTTCCTTAGTGGGTTTTGAAATTAATGCTGTATATGCTGTTGATGGTTGAGAAATCCGGCTAACCAGTTGAGGTTGCTAGTTCTTCCCAGTCTTTACAAGTGTTTATACATCCAAACGGTGGTTGTTTGGGATTTGTTCCATCAACAGTGCCACCTACCAAAAAAAAGCACAATTTGGGAAGCATTTCTTGAGAACAAGGTACGGGAGTTAGGTCCTATCAGAAGGTGTTTTTGTTAGAGGTGTTCGAGGTGAAATCGATGAGTAAAAGGTGGTCGTATTTGGAAGATTTTCACAGACCCCGGTGATAAACCCCAAGGGGGGGAGATAGCCATTCAACTAGCCAGTTTGACATACACCCCCGAAGATTAACATAGAACCTGAAAATGATGGTTTGGAAGATGATTTTCCTTTTCCAGGGATGCATTCTCCGGTTCCATGTTAATCTTCCGGGGTGTAGATTCATTTTTGGCTGTTAACCTTAATTTTTTTTGAATGAAACAGCCAAAACCCTGGAAACTTGGGGGGGAAGATTTTTTCAACGCCATCGTTTTCACGGTGGAGCATTGTCGTTTTCATAACTGGGCATCGTTCTGAAACCCAGAATCAGCGAACGGTCAAGTACAAAACTTGGTGGCTAAAAATGGTCCGAGGTGATCCTAATGATCACTGGCAAATAAGGAGTTACTGTAACAATCATCAGTATGACTACAATTACCTTGGTGGTTGAAAAAAAACAAACATATGCTCCCAAATGGTGGTGAAGAATGGTGATGAATCCCATGGTAGAATCCTCAAAAACTATCACCAAAAAAAACAAACAAAAGTGGTACTGATGGTAAGGATTGTTAGGATCAATTGAGTAACTCACTTCATCTTATGAATCCTGTGGATAAACGTTAACTTGCAGGAGGAACAAGCAAATCTAAGCTTGACGCTATAGGTGTCACCAACAAAAAAATGCCAATGATTCAACAATCAAATCGGAGAGTGTGATGTGGATCCATATTCCCTGGAACTCTGACATTTGGTTTTCATGATTTGATTCCAAAACATAGTTTCCTGTACCCATGACGGATCCATGGGATTGGTATCTTTACGTGAATAGTTGATTTTTAATTGTAAATGTACATACCCTATGGGATCCTCCTATGGAGGGGTTTGACCCTGTATAGCAGGGTTCTGGGATCTCAAACGCCAGCAGTTTTGAGATCCCATGATTCTTAGGGTAGGTAAATATACCAATCCCATAAATCCCTATATTTTCCCATATGTTGCCACCATTCCAACCACGATCCTTTCCCCGCAAACTCTGGACAGAAAGCTCTGGCCATGGGAGTTTCAGCCCAGAAGCTGTGGTGACACATGGGAACCATGGGGAAAAATGGTGGGAAAACTCTTGGAAAAATGGAGTTTCCTGGTTCCCTCAATAGGTGGGATCGGTGATATATAATATCACCCAATTGGCAGTAAAAATACCACTTTATACACCACTGAGAGTCCTTGCCAATTGGGTAATTATACATCACCGATCCCACCTATTGAGGGAACCAGAAACAGATATTGATCTTGGGATGGGTTTGGCCCCTAGCTAGCTGTTTAAAACCCCCTTAAAGGAGCCCTTGAAAAGGGGATATACTACCTATAAATACCTATTATATGAAGGTGTATACAGGGTTGATTATTAAGGGGCTAATAACCTCCCCAAGGGTTTTCCCACCATTTTTCCTATGAATGGTGTTTCTCCAGTTTTTTTTTCGTTGGGGAATTTCTTAGCCTGCATCATGGCCCATTCCCTCCAATGGATATCTCGATCAAAACGGGCAGAACCCCAGAAATAGCCGGCCCCAAAATGACTTCAAACACCATCAGAGTTGACCCCACAACGATGTCCATTAATGGCAAGTCAACCTACCCTCCCCCAAACGTACCCCCTTCCAGACATTCAGGCCTTATGATCATGGCTTATGAAAACCCGTTGCTTTCCCTCAAATAAGGCCAGCTATTCAGCCTTTTGTTTCTGTTGGGGGTAGTAGTTTTGATGGGGTATCCATTGGAGAGGGGCCAGGCAACCGGAATCCTAAACACCCACAAATCAGCATGAAGTTGGATGATTCACCTACAAATTTGGTCCCTAGCAGTTGTAAATGGAGGTGAATTTCAACCCCGAAATAAATGGCCGAAATAAATGGTTAAGTGGGAGTTATTTCACCCCTATAAGTGGAGTTATAAGCCCATGTACAACTGTTTTTTTTGGGCCCACCTTGTAATGTGCCCTCAACTTTCACCCTTCAACGTTCTGAAAGTTTCTCGAGAAGCCTTCTATCACAGGCCTCGTTACGGTGACCCGTTTTTCGTCGTCAAAACCTGGGGATTTTGAAGGGACTCCTCGTGGTCCGACGTGACAAGAGATGAACATCTCTTAACCATTATTTCCAGTGGTCTCTTGTAAGGGAGGACTTATTGAACTTGCCTATATATTTGAAACAAGAAATTTCACTGAAAAAGGATGGAACATATTTCACACCTCTGGCAAGTCTGCGAGTTTGTGACCTTTTTGGGGAGTTCAAGTGGCCATACTGTAACTAGGGGATCAAGTTGGGTCACGGCCGCGAAAAATCACCCGGTGCAGATCCAAACACACATTTTTTCAGGTACATGCTGGTAGCGTCCGGCTTTTACTTCTTCATGTGCCCCATTTGGGCTCGGAAGCTTCGTTTCAGCCAGTGTCAACCTCCATGGAGACGTTTCAGCGTTTGGTCTTTTAGGGGGTCGAAATAGCAACCATTTGGTTGGGCGGCTAACAGCGGCTAAACGGCTAAACTAATCAGGGGGTTGGGTGCTTGATATGGGGTTGATATGACATAGACATTGCTGAGCCGAAAGTGACATTTGACCTCTTTTGCCAACCTGTGACTTGTGTTTCCTAGCAGTTTTTGCTTCGCGTTTTCCCCCAAACGTTTTCCTTGGAACTTGGAACCAACCGTTGATTTGCTGTGGTCGTCATCCAGTGCTCTTTCAGTGCTCTTTCGAAGCAATGTCTTCCAAAAGTTCCAATCCCAATGTCGTGACCACCACTGAAGTGCGTACACGTTCCCTGGATTTGTTAGTACTAGGTGATTTTTCTAGCCCTTTTTACCGCGGTCTTAGCCACCATTTTTAGCCACCATAGGGTAGAGAAGATGTATTTTTTCCCAAGCACCTTACAAGCAAATCTAAGGTTCTTGTCAAGTCCAAGAAGCCCTGCGTATTGAAGTGCTCATTTCCAACCCTCTCAAATATGCACCGAGCGAACGGGTGTGTTCCCAACCTGTAAGCAACGGTGACGGCTTCAAAGCGCGATTGATCATTGTGCCGCATTTGCCTGAGCTTGTGGCAGTGTTACATCTTGCACCACCAGAGCGATGGACTTCACAGTGGAACTGTAGCAATCTGAGGGTCACGGTTTCTATATCAAAGGCTAAAGATCCAGAATGGAAGATTAGTCGATCCAGAGTAGAACAGGTTTGCAAAGAACGACCTGTTACTGGAGTCTTCCGTGGATTATTGAAATGTACTGAGATGCTAGGTGGTGAAACTTCAAATATATATTTTTTTTCACCCCGAAAATTTGGGGAAGATTTTCACCCAATTTGACTTTTGCATATCTTTTCAGATGGGTTGAAACCACCAACCAGGATGACTGAAGAGCTTGGATGGTTAGATGAAAAAGGTCATCTTCAAGTCTCCGCCGAGATCAGTGGTCTACCATCTTTCGCTCCCAGAATCGATTTTTCGCAAGAGTTGCATGTGGTCACCTTCCTCCTGCGGAATCAGAAACGCTTGTACTTTGATCGTCGGGTCTTGATGGGTCAATCTGAGTACTTCAGGGAAATGTTAAGGACAGCCACATGGCAAGAATCGGCAACAGGAGAGATTGACCTGACCAACGATCCACAATGTACCATTGAATCAGCCCCTCAGCCCCGTTAAAACTGGTTGATGGAAGGATTTTTTTTGGAACAAATTTATTTTAGGCTTCACGTGTGGGCATTCTACTACCCACTTAAACGATTCCAGTAGGGTTCAATAATTTATATGCTTTGGCAGCCGAGGTAATCGGTAATCCCTTATACCTGAACAATTCTTCTTGAGTTGATCGTTGTCAATCCTGTAATCCACGAAAAGTGGAAACTACTACAGTAGTTGTTTGAATACTGCAAATTCTATCAGAGAAACAAAGTGAAAAAACAAATCCACTCATTATATTTTGACAATAGTGGTTTTAAAAAGCCATTCCACTCACTTTTCAAAGCAGCCAACTATACGTGAAACATTGCAATTTTTGAAGTTGGTTTCGTTGAAATAATGGAAGGGAACTTCATATCGCCAAAAAAGCCAGCCACCCAGGATGCCAGCCACCAGCTCGAATTATGAGATTTTTCGTAGGGATTGATTAACCTTCAAAAATGCCACTGGCATCCTGGGTGGGAGGCAGGACCCAAAGTATACTCAGTCAGTCGTTGGTTTTTGCAGCGCAGCGGCGTGGAGTGAAAGTAAGGTCTCTGCTCTGTTGGACTACATGATCACCAAGAACTTCCACTGTTGTGGTGATCAGGATTTGGCTTTTGTGGTTCGTATGCTGGCTGACAGATATCAATTACCTCACTTAGTGGAAGAAGTCGATTCGCAGCTCGAAAACATGCTCTGCAAGGAGAACGTCTTGAGTTTCTTCGGCCGTTTGTTGGGAACGAATAGCATTCTGGAAGCCAAGTGTATGAAGATGTTGGAAGTGGATGGTCAACGTATCTTGGAAGAGCATGAGGCTACCTTGGACCAGATTACAGAGGAGACCACCGGTGCGGGTTTGATTTTCTCCACACCGTAATGGGCGAAAATCAACAGCAGCGTCATTGCCGTCATCATCGTCATCGCCGTCGTCATCATCATCATCATCATCATCATCGTCATCATCATCATCATCATCATCATCATCATCATCACCATCATCATCATCATCGTCGTCATCGTCATCGTCATCGTCGTCGTCATCGTCCTCATCCTCATCCTCATCATCCTCATCCTCATCCTCATCCTCATCCTCATCATCATCATCATCATCCTCCTCCTCCTCCTCCTCATCATCATCATCATCATCATCCTCATTATCCTCATCATCCTCATCATCCTCATCATCGTCATCGTCATCGTCATCGTCATCGTCATCGTCATCCTCCTCCTCCTCCTCCTCCTCTTCATCATCATCATTCATCATCATAATCATCATCTTCATCATCATCTCTCTCATCATCATCATCATCATCATCATCATCATCCTCATC
>DF239714.1:69928-142739 GCA_000507305.1 Breviolum minutum Mf 1.05b.01 | reverse complement strand
TCATCGTCATCGTCATCGTCATCGTCATCGTCATCCTCCTCCTCCTCCTCCTCCTCTTCATCATCATCATTCATCATCATAATCATCATCTTCATCATCATCCTCCTCCTCATCATCATCATCATCATCATCATCATCATCCTCCTCCTCCTCCTCATCATCATCATCATCATCATCGTCATCGTCATCGTCATCATCGTCATCGTCATCGTCATCATCAACAAACGCAGCAGCAACAATGGCAAAAACAGCAACAGCGACAACAACACCGACAACAACAACAACAACAACAACAACAACAACAACAACAACAACAACAACAACAAAAACAGCAACGACTACAGCGACAATAGCAAAAACTGCCATTAATCACAACGGCCACCACGCACAGAAGTTTCTCAACCTAATTTTTTTAAGCAAGGCAATGTGACATCATATTGCATCAAGATATCATTATCATTGGGTTGGGAACCCCTTGTAATTCGCTGATGTAGATCCCACGAGACTTCAATATCTCCACCTGTCCCTTCTCTGCACTGCTCCCAAAACATGGAACCTGAAAAAGCCTCCGATTTGGACCAGGATGAACACATCAGAACCTTAAAACCTTAAACACACCCCACTAGGTGGTGATTTCAAATATTCTTTTCTTCTCACCCTCTATGTGGGGCAATGATCCAATTTGACTTGGCGCATATTTTTCAAAATGGCTTGAAACCACCAACTAGCACGCCTTCTTGCGTTTATTTGGGCGTTTTTCTTCTCCAAAGTTTCCAAAAAGTCATGGAGGTTTTGCAAAACCTTCACTTGTTGGTGAACCTTTTTGGCATGATGAAGTGATTTCCTTGAAAAAACGTTCTTGGTGACCTCTATAGGGAATTGTCCGTTGTGGGCTCAGCTTGGAGGAGAATCCATCCTTGGCCAAGAAATTGATTCAGGTGCTGATTCAACGTGGCAAGAAACGCTCTCGTGAGGAGCGTTCCGACGCTTCCAACAGCTCCAAGTGATTTTGAATTAGGAGGTTGATCTATTTATTTGCACGTTCTGGCTTGTAAATGGTTGGAAATTTGCCAATGTTTCTTCATGTCATAATATATTTTCAAAAGTGTGAACTCCTTTAAGAAGTTACTATGTGTTTTTCTGGATCCTTTCAGAATAAAACATCTAGGTGGTGATTGTTTTCAAATATTTTTTGCTAAATTTTCAACTGCCGAAACTTGGGGTTTCATGATTCCTGCCCGTCCTGCCCATATTTTTCGCATGGATTGAAACCATCAGGTAGTCAATGATTTTGCCCACATACCCTAGGAAGGTACCCCAGACTTCCCCAAACCCCCACAAAGAAATAATTTCCTTCATAAACTGCTGGTGAAACCTCTGGGGTATCTTCCAGGGGTATGTGGGTGAGATCTTTGAGGCAGTCATTGCTTTAGTTTTGTGAATCTTACTGGTTTGATCGTGTGGTGGCTTGGGGTTAGAATTCTGTTTTTTTGTTCCATCGCGAAGAGTTGGGGTTCTGCAGGACTTTGGAATAGTAAGGATGCAGACATCAGAAATACGGCCGGCTAAGATCTGCGTTTGAAGGGGTAGGTACCGCAAATGTATGCTTATTACTTGAAGGATCATCCAAAATGAGTACTGTAAGTAGTTTGCATCACTCCCATTTATATGAATGGCCATTTTGGAAGGGGAATAACACCAGGAATTGTGGATGAAAACTAACCAATTGGTTATTAACCACTTACAAGTCATGAGATGATCCTCCGGCCGTAGCCACGAAATTTGAGTCCTGGCTTACACCCCTGAAATTTAACAGCTCGCCCCTGAAAATAGGCAATCCCAAAAGGAAACTCATCTTCCAACCACCATTTTTCAGGGGCGTGCTGTTAAATTTCGGGGTTGTATATTAAATAGCAGATTCCAGATTGCGACTCAGCTGGATTTCCTTCAGCATCAAGAGTACCAGGGGGCTATTTCGGCAACCCGCAACCCCTGCAACTTGGGTTATAACATAACCCTACTTATAGGGATTGTACATAACCCCATTTTTATATCTGATTTTTGGGCCCATCTTGTATGTATGTAGCAACTGCTATTTTTTTTATTCTGTTGTACATGTATTGGAATCCAGGTAGGATTTTTTTTTATCAACAAAAAGTGCAACTTTGGATCAACCGTGTCGTCAATGAAAAATAAAGCTGCAAACCAAACGGTGGTGCACAAGATGTGCATGTTACCTTGGCTAACGTTTCCGCATTTGCCTCGAACAGAAAAAAGGGGCTCCGCTTTGTGTCCTTCAAGATGCAGCTAGTGGGTTTCTTCATTTTGAAGCGATAAATCTAAAGTTTCTTCATTTTGGGAGTGCCATTTGTTTCAGCAGGTGAATTAATTTCCAAGGAAATTTCGTCTCTTTCAGTCCAAAGCTTAGGTAACATGTCTTGGAAGAACATGTCCAGTATCAAGTAGTTTCGCGTGAGCCGATTAGTATATACATGGGGGGACTGATTTCTATATATACATCTATATATATATATGGATGTTTCCTTAAATGGTGGTAAGTGGTACCCCCAAAATTATCCATTTCAATAGGGTTTTCCATTATACACCATCCATTTTGGGGGTACCCCTATTTTTGGAAACCACCCCTATGCGGAGTGATATACTTGGGTTTCCCCGATCAATCACTGGGAGGCGTGTTCGTGACAAAAACCTGTTCCGAATCACGTGTCTCACAATCGAGGCAACCAAAATCCGTGGTGTTGTTTTGAAATCAACCATGGCTCCAGCCAAAAAAAAAGTTGAGTCTCTGATTTTAAGAACAGACATCCATCACAGATCCATTTATATAGAGACATTTGGACTTTTGCCTGTTTTTGTCACGTCCTCTCCAACGTGGGGTAAGTGGAGATATGTTCTTGTTTGGCACCAAAAAAACCTTTGGTGTTTGTGGTAACTGGTGACTCATCCACAGGGATGTGGTCATGGTATAGACTCTGACTTGGCTGAATTCCAGGTACCAATTGTCTTCGTTCTGGGTCCTCTCTTGCGTTCCACCCATCACACACAGCGCGCCTTGTCGCTGCGAGGGGTCGTCCAGGGTTTTGTACTTTGGTGGTGTGGAAGATGTGGTGAAAAGAAGATTCAGGTTGCAATGTGGAGGGTCTGCTGATGGCGAAGATTCCCAAACAACTTGAAGCAGGAATTCTGTCTGTTTCTCTTGACAGCCATTGTCGTCGCTGTAGGAAGCCCAAGATTTGGGTGATCATCAGATCTGGTCAAACTCTAGCAACGATTTCCGCCGGTTGGTCACCCCAAATTTTGGGGCGAAAAGTAAGGGAAGTGTCAACCCCAAAATGCCCAAAAGACTTCAGGTTTAGGAATGATTGTAATTTTCCTATGATAAGATCCATGAGATTTCTTGGGTTTTTTCCAAAAATCAACACCTTCCACTGACATCGTGAGGGCGCCAAAGCCTTCATTGCAATCCGATCACCTGTTGAAACTGCTTCGTTTCGACTCCGTTGAAACGAAACATTCTTCCCAGGTTCTGAACACACTGAAGCGGGTGGTCATCATTGTGGTGACTTGGTTGATGCAAAACCAACTTGGAACGGGGCAGCTGGGGGCAGCTGGCTTCCGGCTTCCAACTGATGAAACTCACGTGGGGTATTGGAGCTCCCAAGGTTTTTCGGGAGGGAGCACCTGTATTTGACCCCCCAGCAGTTTCAACCTCCCCAGCAGTTTCAACCTCCACCTGTTTTCTTTTTCTCAGGCGCATTTTTATCAAAATACAGTACAGACGATAGGATAGTCCCTGAAATAGCCTTTTACACCTTGTGAGTTGATTGTAGGACATTTAGGAATGTCTTTTTACCCCGCTAAAATTCCTCAACATTTTAGCAACTTGAGGGACCCAAATACAAACTTGCAAAAACTTTGGGGATGATGAGCAACCAATTTTGCGACTTCCTGGGAAGTTGCTGAAAACATCGTGAAAAAGCCTCCAACATTTCCCCACCGTTGGTTGAGACTGCTTGGTGGCTCATGGTAGTTAGTAACTAATTGTAAGTTGGGTTATAACTGTAATCATGACTATAATCAACCCCTTCAAGTTGGTTGATAAGTCCCCTAAATAGGGTTATAACACGATTTACTAACTAGTTATTAAGTACCATGAGCCACCAAGTGACCACCTCCCCGTTGCTTCCCACGGTTGAGGTCTCGATCATCGTCTTCCGAACGCCTGTCACTCCTCAAAGCGCCGCAGGCGAAGTTGGGCAGCAGTTTTGGGGTGAGGAAAAAGACAAAAACAACACCCTGGAAATTTTAACGCCTGGAACCTAAAGGGGCTTCCAGGGATCATTATAAATTATATCCATGTGGGTGTTTCCAAAAATAGGGGTACCCCAAAATGTATGGTTTACAATGGCAAACCTTTTAAAATGGATAATTTGGGGGTACCACCATGTAAGGAAACATCCATATGGTTGAGTATATATCAAACTTGCATGCAAGTCCATTGTCACTTTTTGACCGATTTGTCTTGAAATTTTGCTGGCAAAAGAAAAACGGGAAAGATGTTGGAAGATAAGAGGAAATCTGGAAGTTCCGGAAGGTAAAAAGGTTTCCTCGACATCCTCATGTTTCAAGAATCTCATGAAATTACCCTACCAGTTTGTAAATGGGTTTAACTCAACCCCTATAAATGGCTTTAGGTAACTGGGGTTCAAGGGTGCCGTTCTTTTAGGTTTTGTATTTCCAGTGATCATGAAGGACGTATGGCCGCTATGACAACATGTTTTGGCCAAGATTTCACTTCTTGGCCCTGGAATCGGGGCAAATCCAAGCGATATTTATTGCATACTGTTGAGTTTGTTCAGAAATCCCTCTAAATAGTTAAGATTTATATAGTGTCTTTCATCAAAAACCCACCCAAATCCAGTCAGAAAAAATCGGTAGTTTATCCCACTATCTACGACACCTTGGAATAAACATCTCAGTTAATAATTACCTCAGATTTCTTGGAAATACTGTTGATGGAAGAAATCCTGCACCAGTTGATAGGTAGTGTATTCCATTATTTTCAGGTTTTATACATCCCAGGTGGTGAACGCTGGATTTCTTCCACAAAAAAACCCACCGTTTGGACAGTACCTGTGACCAGGTACTGCCATTGCCATTGGCGGAGTGTTGCTGTATTCCCTCACCAAGGAGACGCAGATCTGTTGATGGCGCGAAGCTTCTACTTGGAGGATCATCCAATTTAGTAAGTGGTTAATAACCATGGTTAGTAAGTCTCCTAAGTAGGGTTATTCCCCTTACAAATGGGCTAAATGGCTTATAAATGGGGGTTAGAACATTGGAAAAAACACCCATTTTCAATAGGACATACATCGACTCATTCATGACGGGATTTTCCAGCCAGCCAGTCATCTTAGTTTTCGGGCTGGGGGTATTTTTAAGAAAACCTCAATAACGACGTTTGATCCGTACATCGAATCTTGAATATTCGTATATAAATCTTCGCAACGAGTCTTTCTCAAAAAAAATCGTCGAAGTCTCCCATGGCATTTTCTAACGTCCCTTGGGTCAACCAAAAAACGGCTTGAAGGAAAAAAAGGCACGGTGGTGGATTTCCTCCCGAACAAAAATCTGGGATTTGGATCATTTATCTTCGGATGGGTTGAGGTTGAAACCGCCCAGTACCCTAAAACGAAGACTTTGGCCCCGTAAAAAAAGGCCGACACCCAAGAAAAAAGGTTTCAGGATCGTTTTCCAAGCATCAATTTTCTGCGAAAATGCTAGTTCCAGGGGAGGGTAGGTTTCAATTTGATGCTGGAAGTTGTGATTGATTTGTCAGCGACAGGCGCACTATGCCAAGAAGAAGTGAAGCTCCCTTCGTCCGGGTCTCGATCTTATGTGTTTGCATCAAGCCGTGCGTGTTTTCAGGTGATTCAAGCCGTGACCTTTTGATCCCCAAACGTTGGAGGTCACTTGACCTTTGAAAGGGTCACTTAACCATCCCAAAAAGGTTGAAAAAAAGAATTGGCAGGTTTGTATGGTTTCAATTGACCTTTCTAGTTGGAAACGACGTTAATTTTTCATCAGCTTGAAATCCTTAAACGAGCCATGTTTTGTTGCCTCAAAAAAAAGGTACCTTTCCTATGTTTTCCAGGTATCTATACATGTAGATTATCAGAACTGAAGTGAACGAAAAAAACTGCCAAGTAGTGCTTGCAAACTGGTTGCTTATTAGTGCTTTTTCTGGTTCCTTCAGACCACTTAAGCACCAGGTCAATGAGATTTTTTTTTGCACTTTTTCGCCCAAAACATCTCAGCTGCACAGTTGAGGTGAAGGAATTCAGCATGAGTGACGAAGGGTGACAAAGGGTCGAATGATGTCATGAAATTTGTATCGATTTTGCCATTCCAAGAGACATGGAGTTTTTTGTTGTGTTTTCAAATGCACATCTGCACGTCATGGCCAGGATGACACACACACATATAAACCTCATTTTTTTCTGGATGATTCTTGTTGTTGAACGGAAAACTGTGAAGTTGTGTGCAGACAAAAGGATATATCGGTTGTTCCTTTGTTCAAAAATCTACTGATTAGGATGGAAGCAATGAAACTCTGTTCCTGCTGAGCAGGATAAGAGGATGCAGCCCAACATCGGCGATGCTCCAAAAATACGGGATCCTCGCTGAAGTCGTACCAAATGTCCTGGCTGAAGTATAACGATGTCACACAACGTCACACAATGTCAACCCAAAGTCATGTCGTTTCGTAAGGAAATTTTTGTTATCTCCAGGAGGCGTTTACCAGTCGGTGAATGATTCTAAATTGCCTTGTGTCTAAGCATGTGGGAATTTTTGATTCCTTCAGCGTTCCGTTGAATTTGGTGAAAAAATTCAACTCGTAGATCGAGTCATTGCGCGGCCCCGCGGTCATGGCAACACGACTGGGCTTTGGAAAAAAAATATGTTGGCAAAAAACCTGCACTAATAAACCTATAAGCTAGAGATATAATTTGGGTGGGGCCCCGGATTTTCTTCCAGAAAAGTAGAAATGGCCCTTTCATTTTGGGGGTTCCCCAAGACCTGTGTATTTTTTTTCGAACTCTTTGACTGTGGGAGCGAGTTTTGCCTCTGGAGATTGTTGTCTCGTGTCTGCCTGACCACCGTGATGACACCGTGATGCGCGTTCCAAAAGTGGTATTGCTTGCTACAAGGTCGGAGCCAATCGTTATACATGGAGTTTATAACCGCTATAAGTGTAGGGAATTTTTGACCCCAGTTACCTATTTATTCTAAGGCCATTTATCAGGGTTAGTAAGTTATCAACTCCATTTATTTCACTCGTTTTCCTGGGCCCACCAAGAGGTCATCGCCAGAAGGGGATTTCAACGTTGATGCTGAAGAGAAATCCGGCGAGAGTTCACCACCTGGAACGTTAAAGAAAAACTTGGTAAATGATGGGATTTCAACTACCAACCTCAACTGGTGCGAGTGGATCCCGGATTTCTGGTTGACATCAACAGCATCAATTGATCTTTTCTGGGTGGTGGCAACTCAAATATTTTTGGAATTTTCACCCCGAAAATTGGGGAGGATTTTCATTTCAACGGGGTTGAAGCCACCAACTAGTTTTTGTTGAAGTTGCAACGAGAAAACGCCAATGTGCTCAAGTTGATGGTTAGAATGCTGCCCCCTTTCTCAGCTGAGAGTTTTGCTCACTAGCAAAAGTTGATTGGGTTCCGAAAAAAAGGTGATGCGAACGGATGGGCAAACCGTAGGTAGTTTTTTGCAACGGCATTGCAACAGCAACATGAAGCAGCTTGTAGGAATTTCCCGTAAACATCAGGTCTTGCCTAGCACTCCCCTTTTGTGCAAGTTTATGCCATCAAGAAGACAAGTGTGGATGAGATTTTCATATTCAGCAGTTTCACCCAAAAGTGTGGGTTTTCTTTGCACAGTGGGAAACTAAGGAATCGCCGGTTGGATTCTTCGTGATTGCACGATTCAAAACACCGAAACAGCGATAGCTCGAGTGATGCTAGGTCGGTCATCTTGCGGGCGAGAGTGAATGAAGTCCCCACATCCTTAGATCATCCTTAGATCCCTCGGTTTTTTCGCCGGATGCAACGCCATGTCTTCTTGCAACGTTTTCCACGCCTCCAACATCCATGCTGCTTCAGGCTGCTTCACAACACATTTGGGTGTTGTGGTATTTCACCAGGGTTGGAACAAAAAACGGATCACTCTCAAGTTAAATAGAAATTGGATATGCAAAATGAAGTCCAAATGATTTTTTCGGCCTCTTGATATGCAGGTTTTTTTCTTCCCAATTTTTTCTTGGTCATTTTGCACAATGCGGCATGCGTCCTGTTTGGGTTGAGGCTCCTTTTGCCAGTTGCAGTGGTAGTTGGCGTCTGCATCTCAGCACCGGCAGGCGTCCAAACTCTGTGATGTTCATACCTTGGGGCGTTTTTCTAAGGCTTCCCTCTGTTTCGCGGCATTGGAAACGAGGCTTGGTGCTTTGGGGCTTGTGATATTGTTGATGGTTCAGAAATCCCAAACGGACCACGTGGAATGTGTTTTAAACCCCCCTAAAAAATTGGATAAGCTACCAACCTCAAATGGTTCGCCGGATTTTTTCAATCAACAGTATTCTGATGTTTTCACTCCCCGGAAGTCATACAATTGAATTAGTTGAGAGACAATACATCACCCGAAACGTTCCAAAAAGAAACGATTCAAAAAAGTACACTCCCTGAAACTAACATAGCACCTGAAAATAGGCCATCCCAGAAGGAAACTAATATTCCAACCATCCATTTTTTGGTGCTATGTTAGTTTCAGGGAGGGTATTTGGCATTGGGGTCCCAATACTTTTCAAACTTTTCCAACTTTTCACGCGTTTTTTTTTTGTGAAGGTGGTTAAACTTCAATTGTTTTCCGGATGTTTTGTACCCGGAAAGCTTGGGGGAAATGTTAATCCAATTTCAGAAGCTTTTTGCATATTTTTCAGAATGTGTTGAAACCAGCACCTGAGCATTGTTTAGGGTATATAGGGGATGAAATACTTCCCAGTGAGATGTGGGATTATTTTAAAAGCCATGATAAGGATCCCTGCTAAACAACCAGTAGAATGGAATGTCATAACCCTCATCTTCCAGTTTCTCTATATATTTGGAACCAAGTTCCTAGTTGCCTGATATATTGGCAACTAGACCCCTGGTTCCAAATATGTAGGGAACTGGAAGGATACCCTCCAGTAAACTAACATGACTGGCTGAAAATTCACCTTTTCCAATAGGAAATGCATCGACTCATTCATGGTGGATCTTCCAGCCAGCTATGTTAGTTTACGGGAGGGCAACTTTGCTTTTTTCTTCGTGGCTCACCTCAACTAATGGTTAAATTGTTGGTTTGGGATTCGAATCGGGTGCCCTTAAGTAACAATCCCTTTCATACTTGGAGGATCATCCCATTTAGTAAGTGGTTAATAACCATGGTGAGTTTTCGTCGCCTAAGGATCGGGGTGTGGGACCCCTTCCAAATGGCTTTTTTATGGCTTATAAAATGGGGGTGATCCTAACTGCTTCATAGGGGGATCCCAGCAATCCGAACCACCCGGCCCCAAACTAACAATATAATATATCCATGTGAATCTAAGGGTACCCTCCCCCCCCAAGAAATAGCCGGCCTTATTTTTCAGGGACTACTAACCATTGATTTCACTTAATAACTAGGTGGTGGTTTCAAATATGTTTTATTTTCACCCCTACTTGGATTGGGGAAATGATCTAATTCGACTAATATTTTTCAGATGGGTTGAAACCACCAACTAGATAAGCTCTTATTAGGTTCTTATCTCCTTGGGGGGGGTTGGCTTTGGGGGGTTGGCTGATCACCTTTCCTTTGCCAGGCCGCCGCTACAAAGCTCGGTCCGTTGGGGAAGCTGAGTTGGCTGGGAAGAAATGGATCCCAAACCACGGGGGGTTGATTTGCTTTTAAAAAGGAGGGAACCACATCAAAATCCCTCATGAAAATCTCTACAAATTGTACATTTATAGCTTTTTTGCTTCCGAAATGCTGGTTTTTTGTTTTTTTTTCAATTTGACTATTATTACTTTCATTGATTTTTGTTGGTGGTGATGTAGTCTATCTCACCAGTTACCATCCAGTAAACAAACATGGCTGGCTGGAATTTTACCTTTTCCAATAGGAAATACATTACATCTTCATTCATGTTGGATTTTCCAGCCAGCTATGTTTTGGGTGTGGCCCCTTCCCAGTAACAGTGGCAAATAAAGGTTTAGGTCGGGATTCCCTACTAAAAATGTTTCATAATCCTGGTGGTCACTGGAATCCTGGGAAGGGGCCATACTTAGAGGTTCAGGATACTTAGTAACTGGTTATATGTAGGTTTATAACCCTAGTTAGCGGACATATAACCCACTTATAGGGGTTATAACTCTGGTTACTATCCACTTACTAAGTATCCTGAACCTCTAAGTACCCAAGCTATGTTAGGTTTGCCCTCCGGCTAAGTGGTTGGGTTTTCATGCCGATTTCCCATGGGCCTAATTCCAAGGAGGTCGAAGATACCAACTACTACCAACGTCGGGGGTTGCGCCCAGTTTTGGAGTCGGAGGATGGATGGGTTTTTGTTGGTTGTTTTTTCACCGCCTTTTGGGGGAAAATGCATTTTAACGACCTTAAAAAAAAACAACACACGTCAAGTCATTTTGGAACTTTTTTTTTGGAGAGACATAGAAAATGGTCCAAACACAAGAAAATTACGCTAAACACGCCACTTTGTAAAAACGCTTCTTACAGTTTTTGTAAAAATGACGTTTTCAGAGAAACCAGGTGATTCACTAGTGACCCAAGTTCATTTCCCCTTGGTGGTCACGTTTTTCACCATCACGAAGAGGTCACTTACCGAACCCGATGACTTTCACGACTTCAGCAGAGTGCAACCCGAGCTGAGGAAAAAATTGGAGCGAGAGCGGGAACTACTCACGCAGCCCATCAAACGAGAAGGCATGGATTCCATGGTTTTTTTATGTCCAGATTAGGTGCATGTGCTTGTTCTTGAAAGAAAGGCCATAAATGATCATCAGCATCATCATCATCATCATCATCATCATCATCATCATCATCATCATCATCATCATCACCAAACATGCCACAGCGAGACCATTTTCTTTCGATCTCACAGTTCCTGGTGAGTTGTGAGTTGTTTTTGGTATCTTCCTGTGAGTCGCTCCGAGCGTCTTCAATCCTTTGCTGGATGAGCTCAATGGAATGCCTCGCTTGGACAAGGCATGGATTTCTCTGTCACCATGAATTTCAGGTACCTATAATGGAGGTACTGAACCTAATAAGAGCTTATTAAGTGAAATCAATGGTTAGTAGTCCCTCAATCAGCCAATGGATATATTGTTAGTTTGGGGCCGGGTGGTTTGGATTGCTGGGATCCCCCTACTTGGAGGATCTTCCAAGGACTTGTAAGTGGTTAATAACCATGGTGATCATAAGTCCCCGATTCCTGGGGTGATTCCCTTTCCAAATGGCCTTTCTATAGCTTATAAATGGTGGTTACTAACTACTTACTAAATGGGATGATCCCCCAAGTATAATGGAGGTACTGAACCGTATAACTAACTTATAAGGCTATTTTTGGGGCGGGTTGTCCCTTACATAGTCCTTACTAATACAGCTTATATAGGTGTGGATTCCTCCATTTTAGGTACTTACGAAATGTCTGGTGTTGTTGCTTGAGAAAAAAATGAGGAAATACGGTTGTTGGTTCAGAAATCCCATTCCCAACCACCGTTTGGATGGTGCTAAAACCTGTCGTAAATAATGGGATGTCAACTACCAACCTCAACTGGTGAGTGGATCCCGAATTTCTGGTTGCCATCATACAGTATACTACCCTCCCCAGGCAGGGAAATAACGAACGATCAGATGTGACTCCCTGAAACTCGTGCATTGTGTGTGTTGTTTTTTCTCCTACCAAAATGAAGGTAAGGTTTGGGTTTATTGGAACCCCCCAGGACCAAACATGGTAACAATCATGGGATGAGTGGTGACTGGTGACTCCGGGCTGTATAGGGGTTGGACCGCATCCCAATGAAAAAAGAAATCCTGCATGTGACAACAGGTCCAATCACTGCACTTGGTGGGTGCTTGCGATTTGGTGCTGGAGCAGTTCCAATCCGACTTGACCAGGACGAAAATCCGCACAGATGCAGCAGCCTCCAAAAAATCGGCTTAGTCCGCGGGTTTTGGATGGTTTTGGTAGATATCAAAACGGAAATCCCTCAAAAATTGTCGCAGGAAAAGGGCTGATACTGGAACGATGGTTCAGAAATCCGGCTAGTGAACCACCTGGGATGTATAAAACCCGTTGTAAACAATGGAATATTTAACATTTCAACTGGTGATTCGCTGGATTTCTGAACCATCAATCGTATTTATCATGACATGAGGATGGTGGATTGAATATCAAGGTTTTCTCAGAGATGCTTTCAGATCCATTTTGATGATTCGAAAAGAACCCTCTTACTTTTCATTGAATCCTGGTTGTTTAATAGGGATCCTTGTAATTTGTAACGGTTTATTATGATCCCCACATGACTGGGTAGTATAACCCCTTATATACCCTAAAGAGCCAGGGGCCCTTTTTCATTGCTCATTTATGATTCGAGGAAACGGTTCGAAAAAAATCTTCTGTTCCGCGGCTCGAGGCTACTCTCGGCGAAACATGAGTCCGGGATCAACTAACATAGATGTAGCTGGAAAATGGACCATGAATGAAGATGTAGCTCCTATTAAAAACGGGTGGATTTTTCCAGCCATGAAAATGTTAGTTTATGGCCGGGGGTCATGACTTTTTTTGGTATAGGTTTATCATCCCGGTCCCAGAATAAAGGACGTAACGTGTACACAAAGAAACAGCTACCTATCGTGAGTCATTGGGGTCTTGCGATCAAGGTCGGCAGGGATGATTCGGTCGTATTTTCCGATCCGGAATCCATGAGGAACTTTTTCGAAGCACAGAATCCTCAAAATCACAGGGTACCTGGTGATTCAAGCCGTGACCTTTTTGGGATGGTGAAAACGTGACCCTTTCAAGGGGTTAAGTGACCTCGAACTAGGGGATGAAAAGGGCACTTTGAATCACCTGGTAGTTATTAACCATTGGTTTCCCTTAAATACAGTAATAAGGCCGGCTATTCAACCCCTGTTTCTTGGGGGTTCCATCTTTGTTGATGGGGGTATCCATTGGAGGGCCAGGCAACCAGAATCCCTACACACCCACACATCAGCAACGACTTATGAAGCTCCTACTAGGATGTCCCAGGAAGTTAGGATCAAAGGTTAGTAAGTGGGTTATAACTTATAACTTTAATATATCTCATTTATCAGTAGGTGAAATAACCCATTGAAACGAACCATTGACACTAAATTCCAAGTGGACATCCTAGTATTACTAGTATGTGCTCTGTGTTCCTTTCCTTGAGCGCAGGATCCAATCCAGTCTTTACAAGAAGATGGCTTTGAAGCAGCAGAGACTTTCCTATGAGGCCGTTGGGAAGAAGTCGGCAAACTGAAAAAGCGACCATTCACACCCTTTCCGGTTGGGGAATTTAAACCCCCAAAAAAGGTAGTGAGTTTAGTAAGGGGAATCCGGGGGCCCCAAAATGGCCGAAACATTCAGGTTAAGGATTTATGATGTCAATTGCCCAGATTGGGAAGTCGGTGATGTCGGCCATCGGGCTCCTGGCTTCAAGGATCGTCCCAGTTAGTGGTTCAGAACCATGGTGATCCTAATTCCTGGGGTGGTTCCCTTCCCAATGACCTTTCATGGCTTATAAATGGGGCTTACTAACTGGGATGGATCTCTCAAGTGGGGTGACATTTCTACAGTAACAATGGATTTCGGCAACCAAAAATAGGAATATGCCCACCAGGATGGTGTTTGATGGCACCCTTTATATAGGAACAAATTGGCCATCTTGGATATATGGAAGCAATTGGTGATATCACCACAACGAAAGAGTACCCAACGTGGTTCAAGTCTCACCAGATCGTGGAGGTCACCACCAACGACTTTCCAAAAAAGGTCACGATGACTTCGCCGATCCTTGCGGAGATGATCCATTTTGACGACAATCCATACATTTCCCAGATGCTCAACAAGGGGCTGGTTTAAGCCTATTTTTGCCTACAAAACTGGGGTAGTCTTGGGGGGTAGTTTTGTAGGAAAATATGACCATAAAATTGAGCAATCTGGATTTTGGATAGGGTGGCTCAACCCCCAAAACTAGAGTAGTAACTTTTTCGTAGGTAATTTTCTTCACCTTCCTTCACCGACATCCACCTTTAAAAAACCTCATGAATCTTGGAGGAAGATGGGACCTGTTTAGGTTCCAAAACGTTTCCAAACATCCACGTTACTTGGTCTCAGTGGGATGTTTTTGCATTAAAACAGCACCTTGCTATAACATTCAACAAATTGTTGCTTCAAGTTCCAGATAGCTGAAACCTCTGAACATCTCCCCTAATCTATCCCTGTTTTGAAAAATAGATCCATAATTGGTATCACTACAAGTTGCAAGATCACCAACCAGACTTTTCAGGAATCAACTCAGATGGTTGGTAGTGGAGTTATACATGATTATACATTTGTTGTGTTTTGTGTTTAATTGGCAAATGATCCAAATGCGACCTTCCACCGCAAGTCATTGGCGGCATCTTTTTGTTAAGAATCATCCACCCAAAACGTTCCAAGCACTTCGGGTTCGTTCTGGGAAAACCCTTCTGGGAATTAACATACTGTTGATGGTTCAGAAGTCCGGCAAACTCACCAGTTAGAGGTTGGTAGTTGAAATCCCTTTAGGAAACAAGGTTTTATACATGCAATCCAAATGGTGGTTGTTTAGGATGGGATTATCTGAAGCATCAACGCTATCCCACCCTTTGAAAGGAACTAACCCATCTTCAACCCTGCGGGGTTTCTTGAGGGGATATGTTAGCTTCCAAAAAGGAAGTCCTAAGGGTTTTTGCGGTTGGACCAGGAAGTCCTTGGACCCGTCGAAGTGCTTCTTGATCGTGAGAAGCTCAGCATTTTTCACGGGGTGAGTTCTTTTCATGGGGTGAAATGGGGGTTTCCAAATAAATTGCCGAAAATATATACACTCTGGTAATCTAACATAGCTGGATGGAACATCCACCATGAATGAAGATGTATTTCCTATTCAAGATGGGGATTTTTCCATTGCTATGTTTGTTTACCGGAGGGTAAACGCCATCGATGGAACGGGGTGGCTGAAACTTTTGGTCTTTTTCTCGGCATTCTTCGCGGCCTTGCAGGGTCGAGAAGAAAGGAACAAGACACGATCTTCATCAAAGATATCTAGAATCTAGGTGGTCGTTTCAAACAAATTTCATTTTCAAACCCTATCTGGGGAATGATCCAATTTGACTGATATTTTCCAAATGGGTTGAAACCACCAACTAGATATGGTATCTTAAAATTGGGCTCAACACTTTGATTTGCTTTGAGATGTAAGTTCGACACGTTTGGAGTCTTAAGATTGAGGCTGGCCCAACAAAACCCCTCTCAAACTCTTGTCGATTTATTTTTTGGTCATGGGGGAAGGCAATGTCAAAAATCTTAAGGGGGGTAGCTTCGATTATTATACACATACATACAATACCTGTATATATCATCTGACTCAAATTTGTCTCTTTCACACGCAACCCGTCAAACCTTTCGAAAAAAAAATGCTGGCATAGACCCCAAATAGCATGGAAAGGTCCCTAACTTGAAGTAAGAACCCCAATAGCTAAAGCTATTCGGGGAAACCCTTTCCGTTTGGGCGAATCCGTTTGGGGCGAAAAATTCACCAAACATCCTTTCAGGTCTAGAGAAAGTATGGGGTGCCATGAATTTTCTTCGCAAAGCCTGGCGAATCTCTCCAAAGGTGGAGATTTTTGGGGTGCCATTTTTGGTGCGAAAAAAGACATGAGGAAAGAGCAACATGGCTTGTATACAGACAGGTTAATGGTTGATTATAAAATTGCCCTTGGTTAGATTTTTAGTGGGATTGTGGTACAACCTGGTTTATGGGAATCCTTATGAATTTTATAGGAATCCCTTATGAAGCAACCAGTAAAATGGGATATAGTGTATTTAAGAAATATATATATATTTATATCCCATAGGATCCATGGGACTGGTATATATACCTACCTTTACAAAAAAAACATCAACCAAATTTAGGTAAATATACCAGCCCTATGGATCCTATGGGTATATATAGATATGGACTAGACATTTGTTTTGTAGCTCAAGTGATGTGTTAGAATTGCATCACAGGTGTTGGCTCAATCCAAAACCACACCTAATTTCACACGCATGATCTTGATGTATTTTGAGTACAAGTCACCCACACCCATACCATCAGTCCCCTCCCTCAGAGTACTCTATCACTTGAATTGACCAATGTCTTGGTGATTCAGGATGGTCGAGCTGATCCTCAAGGGACCATTAGGTGCACCCCTAACAGTGTACCCATGGTATTTAGCTGGTGTTCTCTAGGGATTCTTGGGGATCATGAACCATAAATACCCACTATGTAGTATGGCTTATATCGGCTTTATCCCAAGAACAGGGCTCGTTACATGGGACCCATTTTCGGTGGGGGATCAAACTTGATGCACATATATGGTAGTTTTGAGGGATATTTCCGGTGAATAATAGTTCATGGCCAGTCAACCTACCCCCATGTAAGGTACCCCCATGACAAAGAAGGCCTTAATAGGGGTTATTAAGTATAGTTGTCCCCTTAATGAGGCCTTAAGGCTTTATTTCTCATGGGGGTACCTTACATGGGGGTAGGTTGACCAGCCATGAATAGTACATTGTTGTGGGTTGGTGTTATATAATTGTCAGCTGTATGGAAAGCCATGTGCAACAAATTGCCGCAGGAATACTTGGATGTGCCAGGAAGTTAGGATCAATGGTTAGGATCAATGGGTTATTTCACCTTCTTATAAATGGGATATACTAGGGTTACCTAACTTCCAACGGGACATCCTAGTATACCCAAAGATTTTGTCCAGAAAGCCAAGTTGAAACACCAACTGCCTATGGCTGAATTGATGCCCATGGCTCAAACAGCCATAGCTGGAACGATGGTTCAGAAATCCGGCCGTGAAAAAAAACCACCGTTTGGATGTAGAAATACCCGTCGTAAACCAAGGGAATATTTTTTTCCCTATCAAGTGGTGATTCGCCCGAGTTCTTCCACCAAAGAGTATTGAAGCGATTCGGTTCATTTCGATTCCAAACCTGCCAATGTTGGATTTTTTTCAGAGAATCCTCCGGGGACCTGCCAGATTGATGAGATTTACCATGCGCTCTCCTATCGCGTGTCGACCGCGGCAAATATCCTGGCACAATCGGAGTTTTTGCATGAGGCCCGGGGTGGTGGAAAGACGTCTGGGTGACGAAAAATCGCCATGGTACTGGGCAAATTACAACGACCTCGGCCGAGGTCACCTTAAATGCTGGTTTAATAGGGGAATCCCCCCAAAATCCCCTTAATTCAGGTTAAGGATTTATACTAATTTGCCCAGATGGTACCGTTGATGGTGGTTCATGAATTTTTGGAAAACAAAAAACGGCTGGGGTTGGTAGTTTATCCCATTTGTTAATACAAGGTGGACCCTTACAACTTATAAGTCATAAAGTGCGGTTATAGTTATAACTTCACTTATAGGGGTACCCATGTATAAGGCCATCTATGGGGCTTACAACTCCATGTATAACCAGTAGGGGCCCACCTTGTAGGGTTTTCATACATTTTGAAGTGGTTTGTCGGATACTTGCAGCATCAACGGTATCAGCGTGTCAGGTGTATGAGTTTGTGCGAGTCTAAATTTTTGGATGGTAAAGTCTCAGTGGAGCAACATGACTTGCATCAAAAAACCCGCCAAAAAAAGGTTGTGTTTTTACGATCCAACCAATCAAATACCCTTGTTTCAATCTTCACCTTTCAGGTAGTTGAATATCTCCCCCTGAACTATCCCTTGTTGCTTCAGGTAGTTGGTAGCACCACCAGTTGTTGTGGCATCTCACCCCCGAAAATAGCACCCAGGCGCTACGTCAGCTGAGTGAACAAGAACTCAGTGACTTGTCCTGCACGGGAAAAAAAACACTTGGCGAAGAAAGAGACTTGCATCTCCCATACCATGCAGGTGTGGTATATTTAGCTACATTTGATTTTTATGGCGAATGTAAGTAGATATACCATACATGGATGGTATGGGCTATCGTTCAGGGGCGATTATATATAAATGATCCATTTTGGAGGGATCAAATAATGCAGATCCTTTTGTGATTTTGAGTGATTTGAGTGATATGCCCTTGAACATGCATTGTTTGGGTTGGTAATATACTGACCCCTGTTATCTTGCTAGGATGTCCGATTTTTTTCAGTAGAATCGATGATAAAAAGATATGAATGGTTTGTAAGCTCAGTCTATACCACCTTCGTATATGTGGGTTATTCCCCAAGCAGTTTACTGTTGGGGTTCTTAATGCAACCTTAGACCTGGCCACCTTGGTGTTGGTTGGTGTTTCAATCTTAATTTGCTTAAACTGTTTGGGGTCTACGCTGGTGTAATTGTGTAATTGGAGCCCAGGTCAAACATTGATCCTACCTTCCTGCACAGTGTGCACTGCGACCAAGTAACAATAACTGCGTGGTTTCAAAGATTTTTTATTTTCACCCCGAAAAATTGGGGGAAGATTCCCCATGTTGACGGTCGCATATTTTTCAAAGGGGTTGGTGAAAAACCACCAACCAGATAAGGTTTCAGTGTGTAGGGCCCAGTCCACGCTCACGAGTCACTCACCTGCCTAAGGGCCTATTGCAAGACACCAGTTGTGCCAAAACCCGCCCAATTCTATTCCTCCAAAAACCCCTCGGGATTTTGAGAAGGTCTTTGGTTTCGACTTTTTTCGGGGAACTTCTTTTTTTTTAAACCAAAAAAGACCACTTTTCCCCCAAAGACACCACGGTTGCCACGGGTTTTAAATGAAAAAACATGGGGGATGACATTCAGCTGATCTGATTTCAACCCCCGTGAGTTTCAACCCACCCGAATTCGACCCCTCCGACCTTTCGGTGCCTCATGAGGTCCTGTGCAACGCCGCGTGGTGATGTGCCCATCCTCAGAAGGGTTGGGTTTGCCTCGGTGAAAATGACAACGGGTGTTTTTAAACAGAAGGGCCGTTCATGGGGATGTAAATTTTATGAAAAAAACAAGGTCAAAACACCGTAAATTACGATGTTTTATGGCTTCAACGTGTCTGAAACCTAGGTAAAACGCAAGTTTTTTTCATTTTAAAAGATGCCAACGTTTTCAGGCGATTGGCGCGTGAAGGCTTTACTATGGGAAACTTGGCGGCTTTTAAGAGTTGGACGAAGTTTTTTTGGTTGAAAAACGAAGTGCCCATAGGGCAAATCGATGATATCAATGATATCAATGATGTCAGTGATATCTCATTGTGATATATATATATATATATGTATTATATTTTTCTGTTTTGGTGATTCCTGCTTTGATTGCCTCCTGCCCTTTAAGAAGTGCTTTTAAATTTGTTGGTCCTTTGACTGACGTCATCGGTCCAGGTGTTGACATTGATGATGCCGAGACGTTGCGTTCCTTAGAAGAAGGTCCCCGTGATGTCCAATCCACTTACACCCTGGAAGATTAACGGCTGGAACCTGAAACTGGGAAACTAACCCTAAGAAACTGGGAAATCTATACTATAGGGTTTTCTTTGGGATTTATGGGATTTACTTAGGATCTATGGGATGAAACTAACATATCCCCTGAAACTGATGGTTTGGAAGATGATGTTCCGGATTTCAATTGGGTGAGTTTTAGGTTCCATGTTAATCTTCCGGGGTGTATTTTTGTCCTGCCATTTTCGTCCATGAGAAAACCATTCCTGTCAAAAAACCCACCATCGAGAAACTCGGAAAACTCAAACCGGGAAAACACAAACACCCTCCGAGTCAAAAAAAGGGTTGAAGTTAGAAGAGGAAATGCCGGTCTTTGGAAACACTAATCATTTTCATCTGAAAGATGTTAGTTTTTCGAAGGTGAAGGAAGTATGGCAGGAAGGCATAATCCAAACATGGGGTGCTACTTAGTTTGTGAATTCATTTGCTCATTTGATTCTTCTTCAACAAAACAGTTTTTGACCACATTGATTTGAGATGCTTCTCTGATCTGGAAACTGTTTGTAAGCTTTGACAGGCACCAAGAGACTTGCGCAATTGGCTGCAGAATTTGCAGAGAACTTGGAGCAGGACGAGGTGCAGCCCTTCAAACAAGAGCCAAGTTAGTCCAAGAAATCTCCAACGAACGGACTCACTGAACGGACCGGTAAACCTGAGTATCTAATAGCTCGGTCGCAACTTAGGAGTTCGTTGGTAAGGTCCCCCATTTTTGATGGAGTTAGGGAATTCATAGGAATGGACCGCTTTTTTCGGTGCTGAGGGTAGTTGGAGAAAACAGTTCGGACCTTTCCGATGGTTTCACGATTGTAGTTTTTTTTGGGGGGAGGAGGAGGGGAAGTTTTTGCGCAGTTTTTTGTGTGGTTGGAGTTTCGACTGCGGAGTTGTTTTTGATTCGGAGTTTAGATCAAGAATGGAGGATGAAAGATCATGAACCGATGAAACGCGACGATAAAACATGGTGAACAGATGGTGAAGCAGCATGACAGATCATGAAAGATGAAACATGATTAAAACATGATTATTTAAACTTCGGACGCATCAACACGAAGCATCCGCTTGAATCAACGGAACATGAGCATCTCATCTTCTGTGTAATTCAATTCGTGCCCGAACAAACGATTCTATACATGAGTTTTTCAAAAACATTCACTTTTGCCCAAAAGAGGGCACATGGCACATGCTTTTTCACCATCCCCAACACACTGACTGCATCTCATTTTCTCCAGTTAGTGGTCTCAAAACCATTGGAACGAACTGGTCCCAAAAAAAGTTCCACGGATTTTTACGGTTCTATTCTGAGGCGGCTTTGCGAACTTTGCAGGCAGTGGTTGTCCTTAGACCTCAGTAGTGGGTGCCATGGGGTTCACCACGTGAATTCTTTTCACCCATATTTTTAGGGCTTGAAAAACCGCAGATTTTTCGAAGGTTTTGGGGTCCAAAGGTGGTGTATTTTTTATTGAAGCCACTTTTGTCAAAAGTTCGTTGTTATTTCGAAAAGTTGTGGGAGAGAGGGGTCTCTTTCCAATTTGAGTATTTCTTGAGATGGGTGCTTTAAAAGCAGCAACTAGACATTTTCGACCCAGTCGTGAATCCATTTTGAAGACTTGAAGAGGTCGCCTAATCACCAAACAGAAAGAACCTGAGAATTTGGAATCTTCGAATGGGTTGGATGAAAACTTCAAATCTGACAGCGTCAAACCTGATTTTTTCGTAGTCAACCTACCCCCCCTCCCTTTGAGGTACCCCCAATTTCCTCCCCCCCCCCCAGAAATAGCCGGGTTTAATAGCCGGCCTTAAGGGAAACCAATGGTTAATAAGCCGGCCCTTAATAAGGCCTTATTTCAGGGGGTGAAACGCATGACACCTTGACACCTGACGTATCTGACGTGAGGCCGGGGAGTTGAACCATGAGACCTCTGAGGAAACTTTTCGGGCGAAAAGACGGGGGCCGGGGGCTCAGCATTTGAAATGTCTTTTTCGGCCGAAAAACAAACACAATTTCTGGGGGGGAAGTTATTTTACCCTACTTATAAGTGTTTAAAATGTATGTATACATACACAGAAATACCATATACCCTGGCAATTCTGGTTTTTCTCTTTGGGATGGTGAGTGAGTTCACGTGATCCTTTGAAAGGTTGTTGTTGACCTCCAAATAGGGGAGAAAAAAACAGGTCACGGCTTGAATCACCTGGTCGGTATATTTACTGGGCAAATTGTCCATCCATGGGAGAACTGACTTTATGAACCACAACATGCGCCAGCGGGAAGCAGTTGAAATTTTTTCCCCACTTGACGATGTCCCACTTTTTTTGAGGCTCGGTCTAACAGGAGGTGCCACAAAGGGAGGAAGGAGGACGATGGAAAAACATGAATGATTCAGTTTACTTGAAGTGCACGTTTTTGCGTGGTTTGTTTCCATCCAAAATTTGAATTTTTACCCTAAGTTGCCATCGATATTGTTGGATACTCAGGTTTAGAGTTTAGGGGTCTGTTTTTTTGTGGATCCGTTCGATGGAGATTTCTTGGATTGTTGTTGGGTGTGGCCCCTTCCCAGTAACAGTGGCATTTTTGAACTTTTGAACTTGTCGCCGGTGAGACCCCGGCAGTGCTTTCCACCAGCCGAAACGTGAAGAAAACACTAATGGCTCCGCAAACAACTAACAAGCAAAACAACGACATGCATATGTGTGAGAGTGTGACCACACGTACAGGCTATGACTAAAAGACACGGTGTGTACCTACGCTAACCATGGCCGAAGAGGGGCGGAAAGATTTCTCCGACGACCGGTAGAAGGATGAAAATATGCCCATAGCCATTTCATTGAAGATTCATTGTTTGTCAATCTTGGGCGGATCGTGAACCCCCCACACCGGAGTGAATACCCCACATGCGTAACAGGTCTAAGACAATCCCATGATAATGGTGCCCCAACCACTTGATTAGACAACACCCATTTCCAGAAGGTCATCCATGATTTGGTATGTTTCTGAAGAGGAGCACCGGTCTCCTTTAGTAATGGGTCACTATCCAGCAAGTAATATTCCGCTTTGAAACCCTTTTTCTTATCGTTGAAAGGGGATTCACTTTGGGAATAAACAACGAAGTCCACATATAACTCCAACAATGAAATACCCGGTCTATTTGGCGAATGCGACTGCGGCCAATGCAGGCAACAAAACCACTTGGCCACTCTCTCGTAGAAAACACGTCCCATAGGGCAAGCTACCCAGAGATCATCCCATTCAGGAAAAGCAAAATGAATGTTGGAAACAGGCGCAAACCAAATGTGAAAATCCGTAGGCGCCTGTTGAAGCGCTTCCCCTGACTGCTTAATCTTCTTATCGGACAGGATTCTGAATGTTTCTTCCGCCAAAGAACACAAATAAAAGTTTAGTTCGGGATTCCCTACTAAAAATGTTTCATAATCCTGGTGGTCCCTGGCATCCTGGGAAGGGGCCATACCCAAGATTGTTGTTGTTGTTGTTGTTGTTGTTGTTGTTGTTGTTGTTGTTGTTGTTGTTGTTGTTGTTGTTGTTGTTGTTGTTGTTGTTGTTGTTGTTGTTGTTGTTGTTGTTGTTGTTGGTTGCTTCTTCTCGCTTCACAGGCAACCTGCCTGTGATAGCAGAGATGTTGCAGCTTCGACAGGCCTCAGTTGAGTGATCTTGAGGGAGTTAAGGAGCTGTTTGGTTGATCTATTTCCCTACTATGTAATTTGGGGAGCTATTTCGAGCCCCAGAATCTTCCAGAATCACAGGGTACACCCTGGAAGATTAACATGGAACATAATCATAGGGGTTTGGAAGATCATTTTCCTTCCTAAATGGGTGATTTGTATGTTCCATGTTAATCTTCCAGGGTGTAGTAGTAAATGATACTCCAAAAATGTTCGTAACATAATTTGTGAAAAATGGGATGTTTTAACTGGAATACTGTATATTTTCAGGGTATATCTTATGAGATCTTTGCTCCAATGGGATGTAAAATACTCAAATAGGGCCTGAACTTCTTTTTTACAAACAATACACCCCCCAAAACTAACCAGTTGACCCCTGAAAATAGGCCGGGCCCCAAAAGGAAAGGATCGTCTTCCAACCATCAATTTTTAGGTGCGATTTGTGAGTTTCATAACATATACCGAGGCACTTTTGAGCCGATGATTTTCCAAACTTCCCGTTTGGTGGGTCCCATGTTTTCTCGTTCCCTGGAGGGTAGCGCTACCGCCGAAAAAAAAATCCTCCGTCAAAATCCAGGACTGGGCTGCGACTCTCGGCACGGGAAACCAAGTTTGGCATGGGAAGGACTTCCTGCAAAAAGAACGTACACACCCTGGAAAATGCACGGCGTTTTTTCACCTAAAAAACATCATCCAATTGAAATCCGGAAAATCATCTGAACAATCCACCAACCCATGACTTTGGGTTCCACATCTTAATTTTCAGTGTAAAGAAGGCTTCTGAATGATGAGCTTGTGGACTGGCTGCTTTGCAGGGGTTGAAGTTATATAGGCCCAGGCCTCTCGTCATTAAATGGTCAACCCATTTTGGAGGGAATCAAACAATACCTAGGTGGTGGTTTCAAGGATTTTGTATCTTCATCCCTACCTGGGGAAATGATCCAATTTGAAGATCATATTTATCAGATGGGTTGAAACCACCACCTAGACAATTTTGAGGGATTTCCCTTATAACAATGTATTGCTTGGGTTGGTGTCCTATAATGATCCCTGTTTCTTAGCGTGTCTTTCTTCAGATTTTTTTTCGTTTCCTGCACACAAAATTCGCGACGTGAGACGGAAAAGAGTCTTAAACCAACAACCTGGATCTTCCAAGTGTGTAAAATTTGTGCCTTTTCACCCAAAAAACCTACCAAAAAACAGAAATTTTGCATATATGGAAGATCCAGGAATGTACCTTCATTTCTTTGGGAAGTTCTTAAAGGAATTTGAAGCTTTAGAGGATCACCTCAATTTTGAAACATTCCCAATGTTGTTTGAAAGGCACCATACCTCTAGCCGTTCACCTCAAACCACAACAACATCCGCAAACGATTTCACGACCAAACCCAACGTTTTGTGTTTTTTTTTAGGAAGGAAAAACCGACTCAGAAACAACGGTGGTATATGAAACCTGGCAATCTATGGGAAAATGGATCTAGAAATTGTAACAGTTTGGGTTGGTGACTTATCCAGACAGCGAAGTTACGCAGTTAAATTTTCCATATGCGCCGAATGGGACTGGAATATTTGCCTATCATGTACCGGTCAATTTGAGCCATTCATTGAAAGGTAAATATTCCAGTTTTCATGGAGCAGTTGGGATTCCGGGATTTTATATGAAGTAAAGGGTGAATTCTCGGAAAAACACAAATTCACCAAAATGTATCAAAAATCCCACCAAAAAACACTGCCATCTTTTTTTGGGGTGGTTCAACCAAAAACATCCCGAAAACCATGGGATTTTCTTGGGCGAATTGTGAGTGCGCCAATCTCCGTTGGGTGTTTTCGTGGAGCTGAACAAATTTCAGGCTATGGGAGCTTTGCTGATTTGGTTTTCGAAGCTCGTAGTGGATCCAAAGTTGAGGCCCGGCGATTGGTTGAGTCGGTTCAGGATACTTAGTAAGTGGATAGTAACCAGGGTTATAACCCCTATAAGTGGGTTATAAGTCCCCTGACTAGGGTTATAAACCTACATATAACCAGTTACTAAGTATCCTGAACCTCTAAGTAGGGAATGTCATGGGTGGGAAAGGAAGACCTTTCGGATGGGGTTCCTTAACTTGGATTTTATGTTGTTTTTTTTTGTGTTTTTTTTTACGGATGGTATGATACCATGGGATGAACATCACCTGTATTAAACCAGCTTTTGGGAGAATGCTTTCAAAAAAACAGCTTAAGCAAATCTAAGTTAATAATCAAGCCCATATACACCTTATATCACGTGGGTATTGATTATTCGTATGCATACGTGGTTAATAACCATGGTGATCGTTTTCGTCCCCTAAGGATCGGGTTGTGGGACCCCTTACAAATGGCCGAAATTTATGGCTTATAAATGGGGGTGATCCTAAGTACTTACGATACCTGGGATGATCCTCCAAGTGGTGGGAAGGGAGGACCTTTGGGATGGGGGTCCCTTAACTTGGATTTTTATGATCTTGTTTTTGTGGGTGGATTTTTTTTTACGAATGGTATGATACCATGAGATGAACATCACCTATTTACTGTATTAAACCACCTTTGGGGAGAATACTTTCAAAAAAACAGCTTAAGTAATCAACCCTATATACACCTTATATCACGTGGGTATTGATATATCTCCTTTTAAAAGGGCTCCCAAAGGAGGGACTGGAAACGTGTCGAAGATGCTTCCCATTTTGACGGTCGCACATTTTTCACCTGTTTGAAATCCGGAAAATCCTCTGAACCAAACCATCATTTTCAGGTTCCAGCCGTTAATCTTCCAGGGTGTAGTTTCAGGGGCGGGTCATATTTTTTCAACTGGGTTGGTTACCAACCCTCCAATGCCCTCGAGGTGGAGATGTTCTTGCAGGCCTTACGTGAAAGCAGCGAGGCATGGGGCTGGGGTCAAGCGGTCAAGCTGAGGTTGGTGTTTTCTGTGGGATTCTCGTTGAGTTGACACATGGGTGGTGAACCACCACCCACTAGCAAGCACACTTTCATGAATCATGGCCTTCAGCCACACGCCTTTTCGATTGTCAACCAGAATCCCTTCAAGACTTGGATTTTGTTTGTTTCGTCGGCTTTTTTTAACGGATTTCTGTGGTAAATTACCATTAAACTACACAGTGGGAGAATATATTTTGGTCCTTTTTTTCCAAGCCACCTTAACAAGCAACATCTAACCCAATAATATAAGAAGTGGATAAACCCAACAGCACAGATGACCAACGTTCCACAAATTTCCAACAGAATCCAACCTCCTGGATGATTCGTCAGGCAGCAGCAGTGAAAGAGCTCCAGGATACCAATGGGAGTTGTGAAATGTTTGTGGATGTTTGTGGGCTTGCTTTTTCTGGAAAAAAAACAAATTCTACACTTTGTTTGGGCAGGTGATTCGTGGGCGGGGTGAATTTTTTCTGAATGCGAAACCCCCCTCTTAGTATCCAGCATCTTGAGACAAAGCCTTAGTGGAAAACAGTGAAAGATGAATCAGTTCAGCTGGTGGATTCTGCAAAATGGGGCCCCGGAAAACCATTTACCAGTTATAAATGGGATTATGGGGCCCCTAAAAATAAATGGGTACGGTTGGGTTACAACCAGTTTGGCAAACGGCTGGAACTTCTCTGTATTTCAATCCCTGGAAGTCTTTAGCTACCCAACAAGCAAGCCTTTTTCACATGTTGGTTGATGAGTTTCAAGGCCCTAATCTGAAGAAGTGTTAGCAAACTTTTGCTGCTTTGCTATATTTCCATCCATTTTTTTGGTTTATCAAAAGATTCTTTTTAAACATCTGGTGGTTTGGATCTGCTATTTTTGTTGAAAAGATGTGATGTTTATTTAATGGGGACTTTTTTTGTTCGCAAAAACCCTGGTCAACATTCATCAAATCAAAGGGAGCTCAGATTGACTCTTCGCAGGATTTGAAGACCTTTGCTTCGGACGAACTTCGGCTTCAGGACCCGTTGGTAACGATTGGCGGTCGTTTTTCCTCGCGTGTCTTTGGGGCACCGGTAGGGGTGGAACATCAGGCGTTAAAGGAATCAACCGGGTTTAGAACATTCTACCAGCATCTTCCAAAGGGTGCTGTTTGAACCCTAAGGGATGGTGTTTTTCGGCACCCCTTTGGAAAGATCCGGGTACAAAACTCAGCTGCAGCAGCAAACTCAATGGGGGATCCCGGTCAACCTGTGGTGGTTTACACCACTTGATTTACCACCTGACTTTTTTTTGCTGGTGAACCAGCTGCAACCTCAAACCAACCAGGTTTTAAATGGATAAACAGAGATAAACAACTAAATATGATTAACTATTTTTTAGATTCTTATCTCTACCTGGAACTCCAAGCAGCCATTTTGGAATGGATGTTTGGTTGTTAAACAACCATTTCCAATTTGTAAATATTTGGTTCATCATCCAATTGATTCATCGCCAACCATTGACATGTCTTTCTGGATGTATGGCTATCAGCTGGACCAGGTATTTTTTGGGATCCCGACATCCAAACTTTCATATACCATTTTCCAGGTTTTGTAGGTGAATTTTCCAGGTTTGGGTAGGTGAATTTTCCTCCTCTTTCCCTGCAGGACATGGAGCAGATCAAATCTGAGAAGCAAAAACAGCTGGCACTGGAACTCGAGGTCACAGTGTTTTTTTCAGGGTGATTTGATTGTTGTTGGGAAGGGGAAAAAAAGTTCCCTCCGGGAGTTTGGGGAGTTTTGCCATATATCTTTTTTCTGTGAGGAGCCTGTGATCAAATCTGTGTTTTGAGTGTAGTTTATATATGGGATGACATACTACCCAGCTATATTGAGATGATTTTGAGCCATTATGAGGATCTGTATTGACCAACTAGTATCGCAGTTTTGAACACTGCTCAGGTTGATGTTTTTTTTGGATCCCGGATACCCGAGCCTAAAAATAGAATGTTATCCTGGTGGTAACTGGCATCCTGGGAGGGATACTTGGATGTCCCAGGAATTTAGTAAATGGTTAGTAAATGGGTTATAACCTGGTTAGAACCCACTTGCTGACCCTTTACTGACTCACCGGGACATCTAAGTAGATGTGGTTTCCGAATATTTTTGGAATTTTCACCCCTACTTGGGGAAATCAACCAATTTGACGAGCATATTTTTCAGATGGGTTGGTTCAACCACCAACTAGTAAAGGTTTTGCCAGTTTTTTTCCCACTTGACTGACTGTTACAGGAGTCACACCTCGAGCCTTACCTTCCGCTCAATGGGGTGTTGGACAGCTCAGCGAGAAATACCTTGACATACGTGGTGTCTCAAAAAACCCTCCCTGAAACTAACAGCAAAAGCCACTGACAATAGGCCGGGGCCCCAAAAGGAAATTAGTATTCCAACCATCCATTTTCAGGTGAGTTTCAAAGGAGGATAGATCTCAATCACAGTTCTCTAAAGAAAAGATCCATAGGATTCACTCAAATTCCTGACTTTCATACTCTTTTTTACACTGTTTTTGGGGATGTCCTACATTTTCGGATGCCTAAATGAATAAGACCACACACCCCACTTTAGAAATGTTAGCAACATTTCAAAAAATGAGCCGGCAAGCTTTAACTGACCCTTCTACCCACAAAAGTGATAAAAAAAACAGGGCAAAGTTTTACATGACCCTTTTCTAATCCACAAAAGTGAAGAAAAAAGATCCACAACAATGGAACCTGGTCGTTTAGGGTATATACGAGATTATACTACCCAGTTATGTGGGGATCATTTTATAAACCATTGTAAGGATCCCTATTAAACAACCAGTAGAATGGAATGTCATAAAACATAGAATCACCTTCATAAATCCCTACTCGGAAAAATAACCTCAAGTTTACCTGTAGGCTTTTTGATTTTTGAATTGAAAGACACCCATTGGTTTGAATGGCGACCCTCTTGTCTAAGAAAATTTCAACAGACCCCTGCAACACACCCCAGGTACTCCCAAACACAAATATGAACGGATTTCCGAATCATAAAAACAGGTGGAATTTCCGGGTCTGGGGTATGTTCCTCCCAGGGTCTGTTGGAATTTCCATCGATTTTGGGTGCGTTTTTTTGGCGCCTTTCCAATCAGTGGATTTTTCAGGGACCCCCAATAATGGGACCCCCGTTATGGTAAGCTTCCCATACTATTCCCATAAGAATCCCTAAAGATATGGGAATGGTATGGGAATCACCCTTGATCCAAGGATCCGTGGTCTTTTTCATCTCATCCAACAACTCTTTGGTGTTCGCTGGGAGAAAGCCACAAAACGGCGGGAGGTGCCACTGTGGCACAGGACAGGGAGGAAATTTCTTGGAGGATGAGGGGCTTCCAGGTGTCGTAAGGGGTTAGTAGTACCCTCCGGTTTTTGTAAGCCATTTAGATCCATTTACCCTAAGAATCCAAACCCTTTCCTAGAGTGGTATTAAGGGTTCCAATCCCATCCTCAGGATATCTCAGGATAGTCCTGGATTCTCAGGGTTAGGCCATTTGGAAGGGTGAAGCCCTACATATTTTAGTATCATTGAGTCCTGTGGCCCTAGGGGGAAACTATCCCAAATGATACCAAGTTCAACTTGGAGGAATCGTCCCATGACTTGGATACGTGGTCAATAGCCATGGGTAATAAGTCCCCTAAGTAGGGGCCACGTTCACCTTCCCAATAGCTTTTTTATGGTTTGTAAATGGAGGTTACTAACTACCTACTAAGTGGGATGATCCTCCATGCACCTCAAGCATCCAGTGACTTTGAAAATGGGTCGTGTTGAAGTGGACATGTCTTTGGAGGAGTGGCACCACGCACACTTTTGAAAGGTTTCTATAATCAGTTTAATCAATGAAATTGCCTAGTCCAGGTTCTTCAAGTCGTGACCTCGTTTGGACCCATTTTGGTGAACTCCATTTGGGGCTGAAAACGTGACCGGAATCATTTTGGGGAATCAATTTTGGTGAAGCTGGTCGTAGTGAAGGTGGATGATTTAGCCTTTAGGAAGTTCTTGGAAAGGGAATGCCTAGATCTTCCTTTATGTGTAAAATTTGTGCCGAAATTCACCCAACAAAAACCTACCAATTTAGGCTGAACTTTTATAGATATCTAGAAGATCCAGGTATGTTTTCCCCAATCCAGGGGAAAAATACGACTGATTTTTCAAGCCTGCTTTCCGTGGGGAGGCTTCTCAAATTTGTCTCTCGTACATGAAATACCCGCCAGGGAACTATGTAACACAGGGTGGTGGTTTCAAACATTTTTTATTTTCACCCCTACTACTTGGGGAAGATTCCCATTTTGACTAATATTTTTCAAAGGGGTTGAAATCACCAACAAGCAAGTGGTTTAGGACAGTTTCTTACTAAAAGACTCGAACATTACCAATATCAGGTGATTTGGATTTGAATATCCTTACATCATATTGCAATACCGGGCAATACCGGTTTGTTTGTCCAACCCTCCTAAGTATCTGCGAGTTTTTGAACCCTACTTTTTACTCATTCACTGAAATATCCTTTGTTTTCAGTAGGCAATATGTCATGACATTCATCAGTGGTTCTTTGTGATGCTTTTTTAATTCCTTTTTTGAATGAAGTTTTTTGGTGCGTACGCTTGCAACATTTGACTTGCATAACATTTTACCAGACGGGTGTTACTTGATACTTACCTTCCCTGAAACTAGCGGCAGTTTCGCATCTGAAAAATGGATGGTTGGAAGTTGGAATACTGGTACTGTAAATATATATATATATAGTTTGGGGCATTTCGGCCTATTTTCAGGGGTCAACTCACTCGCTTTTCGTTTCAGGGAGTCAGGGACAAACCGCCGGTGACGGATACTGCAGGAGTATTCGTTTCTATCGCCTGGTGGATATCGACTCGTCCCTCGGGGGCCAACTTCAGGGTTTTGGGGGAAGTTGATATCGCCTTCGTTTCGGCCCACATTTTCAGGGGCCCCGGGCCCCTGCAACGAACAGCAAAAAACCCCTGAAAATTCGGATGGTTGGAAGAGGATTCGATTGTTTCCTTTTGGGATAGCCTTGCTATTTATAAACCCTTTGATTTCTGAATGTGGTTGTTTCACCAAACATTTGGTTTAAAATGGAGGAATCCAAAAAAACCTATATAAGCTGTATTAGGATACGGCTTATGTAAGGAAAAAGCCCCCCCCATTTTTGGTACCTGAAACTTGTTGGTGACGATAATATTTTCTCGAGGTCGTGTCCATTATTTTTTTTTTGTGGGAATCAACTCAATCAACGAATCATTGGAATTGAGTTTCTGCAAAGGAGATTGGAAAGCATAGTAGCAACAATAACAGCTTCCAAGCGATTTGACAACTCCTGTGTGTCGGTGTCGCTTGGACCCGCTGGAAGTTAGTAACTGGTTAGCACACAGGTTTATTTCATATACTTATACATGGAGTATATTTTTGGGCTTATATCCCACTTCCTAACCTTTGATCCTAACAAACCCAACGGGACATCCGTTTGCACGTCCGCATGTCCTTTCACCCTGCTATGATTCTAAGGCAATTTCCCATTGGTGGGTTGTATCTGGACTTGCTCGGGGATCCCAGGTTTCATGTGTCACACGCCTTAAAAATTAGACTAATTAGACAAAAAACAACACAAAAAAAAGGGAGCTTGAGCTTTCCCCTTAATAAGAACAAGACATGGAAAAATCCATGGAGATTCGTTTCCTACAAATCAAGTTTTTAGGGTTCACGTTTCTTTGTTATAAACTTTGGTTATGAGCAGCTAATTTGAATGCCCTTGAAGATCTTGAAGGGCCCCCAAACAATCGACGAAGTTTTTTTTTTTTTCCATAGTTTGTTTTTTTTGTTTTCCTCGGGGTGAACGGTCCCTGAAAATTTCGGTCGAAACCAGCCGGGTGCTTCAGAGTCATCAAATGATGACTTCAGGTGCTGTAAACTTTGAGGTCCCAACATATTTATGTTGACCTTAGGATAGTCCTACTTCTCAACATCACAACAAGGTGGGCTAAAAATACCAGCGAAATACATGGGGTGAAATGATTCCCATGAGGTAGGATCATAACATGTTATAACCCCAGTTACTCGCCGGTAATCTAACATAGCAATGGAAAATGGACCCTTTGAAGATGTATTTCCTATTAAAAATGGGGATGTTCCATTGCTATGTTAGTTTACCAGAGGGTATCAATTGTTTTTTGGCCATTTAAGGGGTCCCATGTCACCCCATTTATGGTTTTTGTTCGCCCACCTTGCAGTTGAAGGATCCCTATGCTCACAGCGGTTGCTGTTGGATGAGGTTCCAACATGGAAAGAAACTGGGCTCTCCGGAGGTCTTTTGGTCTGTCTGGAGCACTCAGGTACATCAAAAAGATTCTTAATTATTGTTGTTGTTGTTGTTGTTGTTCAGCCAGAACCCCAGTGTGATGGTTTCTAATAGTTGGAAAAACCGCAAAGGAGAACTGAAGATGTGAAATGCATGATGAAAACATGAACATCCAATTTGGCAGAGAGCACAAACAAAAACATGAATTTGCACGTGTGCATCCCGTTTTTCTACTTGGATGTACATGGAACTTAGATAGCCAGTGGGAATTCTTTGAGTGGGCTTAGGTGTTTCCACTATGTTATATACAGCCCAACTGTGCTTGTGGCGATTTTGAGGGCGATGCTGCTGATGGTTCCGAAATCCTGAAACCTGAGATCTGTAAAAAATTAAACCCGGCCGTTAGAAAACGGGATAAACTACTGTAACTATTCACTGGTTAGCTGGATTTCTTCCATCAGTAGGGCCTTCTTTCTTGAGGAACAACTATGAATACGCAACCTTTTTTGCTGCTTCTTTTCGTTGGCTGCCGCCATTTTGGCCTCAAGATAGCTTGCAAAACCAGGCAGGCCAAGATCGTTTGCTTGTACCTTGGCGTGTCTTATGTTTTGAGTGTTTGGTTAGTACCGGCTTGCTATGGTTGATTTACAGAATCCAAAACAGCAGTTGGTAAGTAGTTGAATCAATGAGTTTGGAGTTAATCTGATGATTTTAAGGGTTTCATACATCCTACTTTTGAGGTGGTTTGCCGGATTTTGTCCATCTAATGAGAAAAAACATATTTCTGATGGCAGGGGAGCTGGTTTTGGAAAATTTGGAAAATTGCAGGAATTACATACTTGGAGGACCATCCCAATTACTAAGTGGTTAGGAACCCTCATTTATATGCCATACAAAGGCCATTTGGAAGGAGAACAGCCCTACTTAGGGGTACTTATTGCCACTTACAAGTCCTGGGATGATCCTCCAAGTACCCGTTCCCCCACCGTTCTAGGGTTATGAGTTGCCACTGGCATCTGAATTGTCAATCCCTGCCATGGGCATCGCGACGTTTTGCACCTTCATTTTTTGGGAGTTATTTCACCCATCCATTGAGGCTTAAAAACCTACATTTTTCAAGGTTCTGGGGGCAACCAATGGTGTTCAGAACCCCTGAATAAAACCCAAGTCCCCAAGTCAAGTACCCAAGATGTAATTCACTAAAAGTAATACCTTTAGCAATGGACCTAAGGTTTTCACGGTTTTTTTCCATGTTAGAAACCAATTTTCCTAGTTCCCAGGATGTTCCCTAGGTGCAAACATTTTCCCCCTACCCAGTGATCTCGCCTGCCCCGAAACAAAGCGGTTTTCAGGTTCATCCCTACGACTTCATATGGCAGTGCATTGTCACTGACTCTCAGTACCTTTGGCACCAGAGAGTTAAAACAAAAAAACAGATATGTTTGCATCTATGGATCCATGTGTTGATTTTGTATATTATACCTACATGACACATTTGAATTTTCATGCTAAATGTAGGTAAAGATATACCATACATACATCCTATGGGTGTTGTTTAACTGCAACCGGAGGCCCCCCTTCGTTTGAGGTCGCGTTCGAAAAGCTTTCGAAGATTTCAAGGATGCTTGGGCACCATTTGGTGCTCCTATGCTTGTGGCATGTAAGTGCTACAGAGGTTGAGGCTGAGGAGCTCAAAAGATTGAGCCCTTTAGCAAAGAATATCATCACCATGACGCTCGGTTCTTCTGGATCAGTGCGGACCTCAGGATAAATGAACACATTTTCAGTTGAGAGTTGAGCAGTTATGTGCTTTTTGATTGTTTCAGGTTTTTTTTTGAATGTGCGTCCTTTGGTGTATGCGGTTTTGGTGTTTTTTTCGAAGTGGTTTGTTTAAAAGGAAGGTGCTTTTGGTACCATTATCATGTAGTAGACAGTAAAAATGTCCTCAAAAAAGAACACATGCATTAAACATCCCGCTGAAAGGAACCATGCTTTTCCAAGGCGCATCTTTTTTTTAATTGTGAAACTCACATATCCCCTCCAGAGCTTTTCCGGCTGGTGGGATATCTTAAGTTAGTTCCTTCTCTTACGAGTCATCTTTTCTTTCCGCCATCCTTTGGATAAGTTGACTTGACTTTTAGGTCATGAGACGAGATTTCGGGAATGAAAAATCTCGGGAGGATTCCGAGTCTTGACAGAATCTCATGGGGAATCGGGGAATCGGGAATGGATTTTGATCGCATGTGAAACGATCAGGCTGTGGTCTTTGACATGGTTTTGTCCCTGACCTCTTTGAACAGACAAGCATCTGGTGGTAGGAAATAAGATATCCCCATTCATACCAACAAATACACTCCCGTGACCAAAGATAAAATGGACAAATGAACTGTTCGAAGATTGTTATTGCAATATTAGTTCATCAGAGGCTACATCTACCTTGCTTTTGAGGTTAAACCTTTTGGTTACTTAGCCAGATTTCTGAACCATCAACAGTATGTGTCAATCGAATTTACGCCGCCCAAATATTTACTTGAACCCAAGAGGAAAAGGGATCCAAGATACACATTCCCCCAGGTTCAGTCCATTTAACTCCAACAAAGGTTCTTTTGGGATGCATTCCTTGGGTGTTTGGATGTCCCGGGACGGAAGTTAGGATCAAAGGTGAGTAGATCAGTGGGTTATAACCCCCTAATGATGTATCCCATTTATAAGTATATGACAGTAGGTGAAATAACCCATTGATCCCAACCATTGATCCTAACTTCCGTCGCGGGACATCCAACAAAAACCTCACACGACCAAAAAAACAACCCAAAATGTAGCGACTCTTTGGAAGGGAAATGGGACTCCGGCTATTTCAGTAAAATCCAGGTTGGTGAAATACTATAACTTGATATAACTTGATATAACTTGATATAACTTGATATAATTTGGCTAGATTGCTCCCATACAAATCAACCAAATAAACTTGGAAATGGTAGGTTGTTTTTTTGCATCCATGATTCGGCCAGATGCATCCCTTGCCCTTTTCGGATCTATGGGAATTATGGTGTTTATTTACCTACATTTGGCATAAAGATCAACCAAATATGTAGGTAAACATACCAGCCCCATGGATCCCTATAGCTTGGGTAGTTTGGTGTTTTTTCCGGTAGAACTTCTTCACCAAAATCCCCGCCAAGGATCTGCGGCACGCCCGGCCCCTTGGCTAGATTTCTGGAAAACACTGCGGGGATTCTAGGGCTAAACGTCCCTAAGAATCCCCTAAATAAGGTCAATACATATTTCTTTCGGGGGCGTTTAGTGGCATATTGGGGGGGGGGGGTGGATGAAATCCGTAGATTCCTATGAAAAAAGAAGGGTAACTTCCCATGAACATTTGATGAGTATTTGAAAATTTTCTTCCTTTTTTCTAAGGCCGAAGGTGTTTTACAAACAAATTTGAATCTGAAGTGATCCAAGTCTTAAGTGGCGTTTTCAAGCATTGGAAGCTGATCCATTTTGACTGGGGGCAGATCTTTGGGTCCTGGGTGGCAGACAACTATTTTTTTTCAAAGCCCGAGATTCATTGAAATGAAGAAATTTGAGGTGATTCTTTTGGGGTCTGAGTGACATTTGAATTTTTTTGAATCGTTTTGGTTGGGACACCTAAACATCACATCCCTGGGGGCCCCCACCAGTCACAACTGGAGTGAAATAATTTTCGGCCCCAAGGTTTTTTTTTCACCCCAGTGACAGCCATTTATTTTCGGCCGTTTCCCATTTACAACTGCCTGGAAAGCCAAGTGCCCTATTTTTAAGGCAAAAGTTGCTGGTTTTAGGGGTAAAGTTGCCTCAAAACATAGTACACTTGGCGTTCCAGGTGGATATAACCAGGTTTTTGGGCCCTATTTTGTGGTGATGTTTTTTCCGCAGGCTTCACGGGACCACCAAGTTGCAGTCCCACGAACCCTCGGATTTTGATGAAGCCGATACGGAGGACACCACGGGTTCGGTTCGGGTGCTGGGGGAAGATCATCGGGCCCTGTTGGACGCTTGGGGAAGTGGTTGAAGAACCCATGGTTTTCCGTCCCCCTAAGGATCCGGGTAACGTGGTTGGACCCCTTCCGTTTAAATGGCCGAACTTTTATGGCTTGTATATAAATGGGGGTGATCCTAACTACTTGGCCAACTACTTACGACTACCTGGGGCCCGATCGATCCTCCTGGACCGTGGGGGGTTGCTGGGGCGGCCGGGTTTGGTGAACATATCTTCCTGCAAGTTGGGCCCGTTGGGCTTCCATGGGTTCCCAAGAAAAAAGACTCTTGGATGGATTTGGTGTTTTAGTAGGTGGATTTTTGGCGGATTCTTTGGATCCCATGGGATGAACATCACCCTTTTCACCACCATTTGGTAGGAATACACCCCTGAAGATTAACATGCAACCCAAAAATGAAGGTTTGGAAGATCATTTTTTCGTTCTAAATGGGTGATTTGTAGGTTCCATGTTAGTTTTCCGGGGTGTATCTTTTTGAAACATTTTTTTCCAAGCTCCTTTTACAAGCAAATCTAAGGACCCGCGTTTCCTTTACACAATCGGGTCATGGTTCTACTGGTTTTTGGCCGGAACCCGAAGCAGGATTTCACCATCTATTCTCCCAGAGGGCTCACTTCCTCCAGGGCCCCCCCATACTACTCCCATACCATTCCCATAAGAATCCCTTGAAATATGGGAATGGTATGGGAAGCTTATGGGAAGGGGGTCCCAGAATTGGGGGTCCCCAGACAAAACCCCTTACTGTACTAAGATGGGTTCCAAAAACTAAAGTCACATAAACACTATTGAGACGATTTGAAGACTTTTTCCTTTACATGTGACAAGAGGCCATATTTCCATATATTTCCCATAGAGGTGCAGATTCAATGGCACTTGGATGAGGATGTGGACTGGACAGCTCGTAACTGGAGTGATTTCACTCCTTTAGCATATCTCGCCACTAGGAACCGAGCAAATTATGAAGAATCACCTCATCCATCAAGCAGCAAAAACTTCGACCTTTTGCAAGTTTTTTTTTGGTAACAACCATCGGCCCCCCTTTAAAAAAACTCCCCCACCACCAAAAAAGAACTCACATGGCTGGCAGTTGAAAATCAGCAGTTTTTTTTTTGGAGATATATCTTCCATTCATGGTTGGTTTTTTCCATTGTCATCTCTAGTTTTCGGGGGAGTAATGAATCCACCACCCATGAGTGAACTTGACGCCTTTTCCGACCAGGAGGAGGAGGAAGGTTCCACCACCGAAGGGCCGGAACCAGACAGGCGGGGCGCGGGGGGGTTTGAATGTTGATCTTTGTTGATGCGGATCGATGGAGTTAAACCAAGTACTGAAACTAAAATGACAATGGCAAATCCATATGGGGGTTTCCTAAAATGGTGGGTTTCCCTAACAAACCCATGGGTTTTCTCCCTGCTAAAAATTGTCATTTTGGGGTGTGAAATGGGGGTACCACCATTAAGGAAACACCCATATTGACAATGGCCAAAAAATCGCTCCCTGTTTTTGGATGATGATATTGCACCCCCAAGAATTAACATGACGATCGCTGGAAAATCCAGCATGAATGAGTCGTCATGTATTTCCTATTGAACCATGGGGGATTTTTCCAGCCAGCCATCTTAGTGTTCAGGAGGGTAAGAGGTAAGATTGTGACAACTTTCGAAGATTTTGAGGGGGAAGTGTAAAATTTTTGGCCGGCCTTTAAGGGTTCAAGTTGATGAACATTCGCCAATAGCAACTTGCTTTGCAGGATGTGTTTTTTTGTGGAGATTGATTGATCAATTCCCTGCACGTCGACATGGGTTGCCATTCAAAAGGTTTTTGGTGAAACTCCTCTAAGATGATACACTCTTACTTAAAGAATTGTGAAACTCGCAAATCAACATTTCATTCATGGCGACCACAACTGGACTTCCAAGGTATTTTTGAGATGGTTCTGTCTTGATGCAAGGTTCGTTCGAAGGTAGACTTTGTATGTATCCAAGCCTGACTTGAATAGAAGTCAGAAGCCATAAATGCTTATAGAATTATGAATGTAAGTTCCTCCCAAAAAGCTGAAATAACGGATTTTTTCAAAAAAAATCTTCTGATATGGGGTAGTTACCGTTCATAACTGTAGCACTAGAGATGGACATGGATATCGCCATCACAGCGTAGCAATATTTTTTTTTTGGAATATGTGTATGTCGATACCTTGGAAGTTCACAGACAATCTTTTTCAAGATTGCATTTTCCGGTGGCAGTCTATCTACATAATACATCCGAACAGGTGATATTATGACGTACCATGGTGAGCAATGAAAACAGGGCCCCTAGTTGTTTAGTTTTTTGTTGGGGGATTATACCACCCAGTTATGTGGTGATTATAGTAAACTATTCTAAGGATCCCTATTAACCAACCAGTAACAGTTTACCAATAGGTTGTAAGTCGGGAATCCTTTCATAGTTGGCGTTGCCGGGGGATTGCCGAACGGGTGTGCTCCAGGGGTGTGTTGTAACTTTCTTGGAGCCGAAGGTCTGACGACACCACGACTGGGGAGCCAACGGAGCTGGACACCACGGAGATGCCGACGGATTCTTTCGAACCGGTGGGGACCACGCAGGAGATGCAGCTGGCGGACAGCAAGCTTGGCTGGTGAAACCACCAGCCATACTTAGAGGTTCGTTCGGATACTTACACCGTAGTGAAAGTAGATGGCTAGCCACTCCCAAAAGGTGGCGATTTGTAAGGGGCTATAATAAACCAATACATGGGAGTTGCGCCATCTACTTTCCAGGTGGTTTAGTAAGTGGATAGTAACCAGAGTTATAACCCCTATAAGTGGGTTATGTGTCCGCAAATCCTAGGGTTGTAAACCTACATATAACCAGTTGCATCCAGTATCCTGAACCTCTAAGTACTGTTAATGATTAGAAATCCGGCTAACCATTTGGGATGTATAAAACCTTGTAAATCATTGGAATATAAACTATCTACCAAGCGGTGCAGGATTTCTTCCAGGAACAGTAGATCACATAGGGGTTAAAAAGTTGAAATTTCCCAGCATGCAGATGCCCCAAGAAAAAACACGTTTTTTGTTTTTTTTGTGATGGATTATGTGTAAGAGTTTCTTGGTGAAGTCTAACCCTCGATTATAGTGTAAGATACGCTAGTAGGTCACATTCTTGATGGATTATGTGTAAGAGTTTGTACTACAACACCCACTGATCCTAACCCTATTGATGCCCCACAGATTTGACTTTTGTTGGAGAGGGTTTTCACGGATTGTCACCGGACGGATCCGGACCCGCAGGAGACCACGGTGAGCACTACACTCTCCGAAGCCAGGAGACTTCACGAAATTTCATCCTCCGCAAAGCGGGTTTCCATGGATGGATGACCGAAATTCCATGGATGGATGACTTAGTATGTACGCATACAGCTTGTGGGCCCCCCAAAAAACAGTTATTTTCATGGGGTGAAATGGGGAAAGTATAACCGGGGTTATTTCACCCTACTTATAGGGGCCTAATTTTTTTCACTCCCGCTATAACCGGTTTTTTTGGGGCCCCACAAACTGTACAGTAATTAGTCAACCCTGGACGAAAAATCATGGTTGGCTGTTCAACCCATAGAGAATTCCGAAAAAAGGTACAAGGTGGGCCCCCGGATCCAGTTATAACTGGGTTGAAATAACTCCTATGACTAGGGTGAAATAAGAACAGTTGGCCATTTATTTTCGGCCATTTATAGGGGTGAAGTAACTCCATTTATAACTGCATCCGGGGCCCACCTTGTAGTAAGTGTTTAAGCCCACTATTTTTTTTCAGTAAAACTACCGAGTTGGGGGTAATTGTTGTAGTATTGGCCTAGAACTAGATAAACTGACCTCTATAACTTCGAATCAAACCAAGGGTCATTTGGATGTTGAACCGAAAACAGTGGGTTTTCCCCCCCAAATCATCGATTTTAAATAGGGTTTTCCATTATAAACCATCCATTTGGGGGTACCCCTATTTTTGGAAACACCCATTTGGGTTCTAGGGTGTATAGTATTGTTGTAGTTTTTAAAACCCCGAGGGTCAACATTGCTGTAGTCATCAGAGTTTTGGTATGGAACACCCTTCAGTGCGTTTGCACCGCAGGACCGTGAGCAATACGACCACGGCCGGTTCCACGGCATCCACCAGTACCACATCACCAACCAGCAGCACTGGAAACCACACGGCCGAAATTTCAGCTTCTACCAGCACGGCTACTACCACGACTGTAACAACAACCACACAAACGCCTACAACAACGACCACTACAACGACATCCACTACTACAAGTTCTACGAAATCAAGCACCACCATTGGGACTCATCATGAGGCAGTGAAGAATTACACATGAATCATGACAACACTTGGACAGTTGCAAACATTTTTGCTGGGGCCCTTCATCATCATCATCATCATCATCGTCATCATCATCATCATCATCATCATCATCATCATCATCATCATCATTTTTGCTGGACTGTTTGCAGCAGAACCACCACACCATGTTGTTTCTGAAACACCCTGACTTGGAACAGTTGGAACAAACCATGCAAGTGAAAATCATACATGCCAGGTGCAGTTCACCCGTGCGACAACGATGACAAGCACAAGACCGCACTTGACGACGACCACTCACAGTCCTGCATATTTTGAGGCGGAATTTACATTTGCCTTGACAGTTCTTTCGCACCTTTGACGATAAAAGGAGTTGGGGATCACAGGTTTTCCACTGGGTAAAAGGCGTGGAAATTGCGTTTCAAAGATACGTTCTCCCCTCCAAACTCCTCAAATTTGTGTTGGTTCAATCGAAAGATGACTCGTGGAGGTCAGGTTGTAAAACTATAAATTCGCTTCTCTAAGTTGGTTTGGAAAGTCTCCCCAAAAAATAGGAAGCCCCGAAATCTCCATTTCCTGATGATACTGTTGATGGACAAAATCCGGCTAACCAGCTGGGATGGTTAAAACCCCATGAATAGTGGGATAATCATCATACTTGGTGGTGTAGGATTTTGTCCATCAACAGTAGGTACTAATTTTTAATCCTTATTTTTGCCACCAAGTATGGTAATATCAAAACATCTGCCACCTTGAGCCGACCCTAAAACCACAAAAAACTGAACTTTTTGAGCCCTAAAACATATGGGTGGGTCATAACTAACCCCCTTAAAAATGAAGGAAAAAAGCGTGGATTCCCATGGGGGGTCGGTCCCCATGGTACTTAAATCATCATCCTACTCCCCTTGCCCTTGTTGGGATGTGCTTGGAGGATCATCCCACTTAGTAAGTACTTAGTAACCCCCATTTATAAGCCATTTAGGCCATTTGTAAGGGGAACAACCCTACTTAGGGGACTTACTAACCATTAACCACTTACTAACTGGGATGATCCTCCAAGTGGGGAACAACTGGATCCCTAAAATGCTCCAAGTCTTGGGAGGCGATACAAGAAGGTGTGGCAGCTGCAGCTGCTGCACGAGCTCAAGGTTTGACACCTCAAGTGCAAATCACTCGTGCCGGCGAGGCGCGGACCGCGGAGGATGAAATTCGTGGGGTTTGATTTGGCGGCGGTCGACACGACACCCAAAAGTGGAGACTGAAGTGATCTTACCGTTTTTTTTTTCACAGAAAATTTTTTGGGAACGATTTCATGACGTTGAATCCTCAAATTAAATGATTTTTTGTGGTACGTTGGTAGGTTGTAGGGGCCCCTAAACCATAGCTCTTCGCTGCCTGGACCTTCGCCTGATTTTCTCTCTGAAAATATGAAGTGTTCTTGGGCACAGACGTCAAGGCTACCTCAACCTTGAGAAATCACTCAAAAAGAGAAAATCTTCTAAATGGTGGTTTCAATATTTCTTAAATTTCTTCCCGTGTTTGGGGAAGATTTCCATTTCGATGGTCGCCAATTTTTCAAATTTTGTTGGTTCAAAACCACCAACTAGTTTTTGAGGAACAAAGGTTTTTTTTGGATCCTGAAACTTTCGGAGACAATTTGTGAGACTGGCGGAGATCTGGTCTTTGGCGGCTTGAACTTAAGTTAAAACACACACATGGCCACCTGGCACATTGTCAAACCCAAGGCTTTAGAGCTGGAGATTTTTTGCGCAAGCAATTTTTTGCTTTTCCTACAAGGTGGGCACCTAGCAGTTATAAATGGAGTTACTTCACCCCTATAAATGGCCGAAAATAAATGGCTACAGTAACTGTTCTTATAACCTTAGTTATAGGAGTTATAAACCCAGTTATAACTGGTAGGGGGCCCACCTTGTAGGTGAATCTACTGTGAACCTCGAAAAGGTCCCTTCCCCTCCAAAAAAAGGCTATCACACCGTCTTAGAATCTTTCATCCATTTTTTCCAAGAAATGTTGCGCAAAAAACCTACCCTCCCTAAAACTAACATGACGATCGCTGGAAACCCCCAACCATGAATGAGTCGATGTATCTCCGATTAAAAACATGGTGGATTTGGCAGCTAGCCATCCTACCTTAGGAGTCATTGATTTTTCATGGCAGGTCAACCAACCAACCTACCCTACCCCTAACCTCCTTCCCCCCCTCCCCCCGTGGCCCCAGAAAAAATGCGCCGGCCTTAACGCAAAAACCCGTTTGGGGGAAACCCACCCCAAACCCCGCGGCCCAGGCAGCGGCCGCGGCGGCACAGGAGGCGGGTCTGGCGCTGATCTTAGTGGTCCAAGCTGCTGGGGAGGCGGCCGCCGCGGCGGCCCGAGGTTTGGGCCTTCCAGCGGTCGAGCAGGTGATGCCTTGACTGACCCCCTTAGTTTAGCCATGTGGAATGGCTAAGGAAGGGGAACAACCACAACATCCCAGGAATTGGGGGAGGAAAACGATCCGAAAACCCATGGTTGCTAAACTACTGACTTGCAAGTCATGGGACGATCCTACAAAACGAAGTCGTTGGGGTGATTTGGGGTTGGGGTTTGTTGCTTTAGGTGCCATGAAACAAGACAAAGATGTGGAGAAATGATGTTTTGCAGTTTCGCGGACGAATTATGGGGAACAAAAGCTGATTCAAAGTGCCATTTTCACGCCTAGTTGGAGGTCATTTACACCCCTGAAAATTAACATGACATGAGAAAATCCCCATGTTCAATAGGCAATACATCCGACTCATTCATGGTGGATTTTTCCAGCGATCGTCATGTTAGTTTTCGGTGAAGGGGGTGACTGAAACTTCCCAAAAGGAGGTAAGAATTGCCAGGTGGATGACTGGATGATTCCAGGTGGAGTGGATGACTGATTAGTGGAGATCTAGTCTTCCAGTTCAGGAAGACTGAATTCCACTCTTGCAGTTCTCCCATGTTTTGATTGCAGACATGCAGTAGTTGGAGCTTTCTTTCTTTCTTTTTGATGTTTGCAGGAAGATTTCCAAGTTTTTTCATATCTTTTCAAAGTGGGTGGCCTCAACCTATAGCAAGAAGATTTTCAAAAGGTTTAGAGATCAATCTCATTTTTTGTTGTTTCTGGGTAGGTTGACTAGCCATTAAGTCAGCCCCATCTGCTTCCCATTTTGTTTTCTTTTTCATCCATCAGGTGAGAGCAGCAGTGTTGGCCGCTGAGATTGTCGCACAGAAGGCGCGGGAAAATGAGGAGAACTCAGCCTGCAGAAGTGATTGAAAATGCTCAAAGATGCGCCAAATCAGCACATTTTGTGCTGTTGAGTCAGTTTTTTCTTTCAAGCAAAAGGTTTTAACCAAAATGGTTTCATTTTTAGATTTTTAGATTGTTTCTGGCTTGACAAAAAAACATTAAAGCAAATGATGGACCCATGTGAGAAGAATTGACTTGGACCCATGGGTTTTTTGGATCCTATGCTTCGGCAACAAACGGACCGAAAAATCCTCAAGGCTGTACGGTGGGAGGTTCACATCCCATAGGACCCATGTAATTTACCTACCTTTGGTTGAGTTTTTTAATGGTACTATATAGAGAATGTATAGGTTGATATAGCATACATGGATCGCATGGGAATGTAAAAACAAATGTGTTTTTTTCGTTGTCAACACAGCCATTTGGAGTCACTGAGATGTTTTTGGATTCGAGAGCAACAGAGGGATGTACTTGCCGGCTCAAATGGTAGTTGGTAACCAATTATAAGTTGGGTTACAACAATAATTAACCCCTTCAAGTTGGTTGAAATTCGTCCCCTAAATAGGGTTATAATCAACTTACCAGCTAGTTACTAACTACCATGAGCCACCAAGTAGGTATTCAATCGGTATTTAAGCAAACCCAACCCTTTGGGAGTGATCTTGGAGCTACCACTCGTAAACACAAAAATTTCTAACGATGATCCTTTTTGCTGCAAAAAAAGACACGCATCATTTTTTGTAAAACTGACATGGTCGCAACATTTCAAGTTCCAGTGCAGCCATTCTTGAAACTTCCATAAAGTTTTTTGAGTGGCAAAGGACCAAAAATACACCATTGAAAATTGTTTAGGGCTGTTCCAAAAGAAAAGTCCATCCACGTTTCAGGAGACCTTTCTTAAAATTTTACTCTCAACATTCTACGGGTCATTCAATAACCCAAATTGGGGGAATCAAACACTACAAACGTATTGTCATTTTGAGTGATTTGCCTATAATGCATTGTGTGGGTTGGTGATAACGATCCCTGTTTTGATCATCAAGAAAGTTGAGGGACCCATGTGACAAGATATGGTAAATACACCCCGGAAGATTAGCATGGAACCTACAAATCACCCAATTGACAAGGAAAATCATCTTCCAAACCATCACTTTCAGGTTCCAGCCGTTAATCTTCCAGGGTGTAGCCCATTATTTACAAGGCTTTCTACATACATACCTCCCAGGTGGTGAACAAAAACGCCGGAAAAAACGCACCATCAACCTGGGCACATCTTAGGATTAGCCTTATTTAACCCAGTAAAAGCAGGGGACCCAAGGGTTGCCATGATTCTGATTTAGATAGAAGTAAAGATGAATGAAGGATCACTACCCTCAGGTAGTTGGACCTAGACTTAGACATCTTCTCAACAGTATGAATCCTTGAAAATCAAATAGGTTCCTAAGGATAGGCTCAATCACCAGCTTGGACATCAACCACTGTATAATATAGAAAAGACGTGAAACTCCTTTTTGAATACTACCCGCCCTTTATGAATCCTTGAAACGGTAGCATCTTTTTTTTTGTTGCCAAAGAGATCCTGTTTCAGGTGGGTCTTTCCGCTGAGAAGGAAGCCACTGCCGCTGCCAGTGCAGCATTGGCAGCAGCTAAAGCTGCAGGTCTTGGACCGCAGGACGTGACGACGTGGGTCGTTTCGGGGGGAAACGGTTTGCTTCCCTACTTGGATTTTAATGGAAGTTAGTAACTAGTTAGTAAGTTGGTTTATAACCTACTTATGGGACTTATAACCTACTTATATAGGGGTTATAACCCACTTACTAAGTACCATGGACATCCCAGTAAACATTCCATTGAATCCCGAGGTTGCTGATTTGTCCCTCGTTACATTTTAGGAAACGTTTGCCGCCACAGATGGTACCAATCGGGATCTAAATATTGGCGAAACTCCGGGGTTTGGCGGCTTTGATTTTTTACAACCCTGAATCCTGATTGTTTAATGACGGGATCCTTGTGTCATGGTTTATGAAATAATCCCTATATAACTGGGCAGTATTTCATCCCCTACAAAAAACCTACTTGGAGGATCATTCCACTGATCAGATTCTTAGGGTAGTGAAACATTCCACGCAGAGTAGTGCGGGGAGTAAAGGCCGTCTGAAATTTACAGTTTATCATGATTTTGGGGGTTTTGCTTGGAGGATCCATTTGTAACTCCCATTTATAAGGGCCTTATTTAGGGCAATTTATAGGGTTTAGAACTCCATTTATAACTATAGTAGCTGGAGAATCTTCCCACTTACTTAGTAGTTAGGATCACCCCCTTATAAGCCACAACTCTTGCAAGAACTGGCGAGATTCGCACCATCCGCAAAGATTCACGACCTTTTCTTGAGAAAAACGACTGCAGTGGTGAAGAGTGGGTCTCCCTCCGAAAATAACATGACGACGTCCAGAAAATCCACCCATGAATGAGTCGATGCATTTCCCTTTTCGGGGTGCAAGAGACATCACCAAATCCCTATGGGTTGCTGCAGTTGGAAAATACCCCATCGAATACACGAATTGAAAGTGTCGAATGAAAAACCAAAAGCCAGGCCAGTGTTTTTTTTCTTTTTTTCATGATAAACGTTTGGTTTTTCGCGTTTTTTGGTTTTGGTAGGGATTCCCCTGTACACTGGCGTTTTCGCCCACGGAAAACCCGCCATCATCACGAAATTTCAGGAGCAAGCAGAAGTGGCGGGTCAAGTAGTCGCCTCTGTGCGAAAGAGCTTGCGAGATGTATTGGCTGGAAAGATTGAGGAGCCTTTTTTCAGCTTGGTGGATGTCAGGTTGGGTTTGTTAGGATGAAAGGTAAGGATCAGTGGGTTATTTCACCCCAATATATTCCATTCATAGGTCCTAGGTAATTCATAACCCATTGATCCTATTGATCCTAACAAACCCAACTTTCCGGACATCCAAGCAGCTCACTTCAGCCTCCAAAGAATTGGAGGGGGGGGAAAGGGGGAGTTCATATTTTCAGGCACATCTCGGGGAGGATCAAACACTGTAAATGTATACCTGGAACCCCCAAACAGCCATTTGTACTGGGTGGCGGTTTCAAAGATTTTTTATTTTCACCCCTATTTGGGGAAGATTCCCATTTTGACTAATATTTTTCAAAGGGGTTGAAACCACCAACCAGTATAAATGGCTGTTTCAATTGGATGATGAACCAAATCTTTATGTTAGAAAATGATTGGAAATCAACATTTCCATCCCATTTATAAAATGGTTGGTTGTTTGGGGTTTCCAGGTCATAGTGCATAGTGCATTGTTTTGGGTTGGTGTCATATTATCACCAAACATTTCAGGTACCTAAAATGGAGGTACTCACCTATATAAGCTGTATGTAAGGCTTATGTAAGGGAAACCCCACCCCCAAAATTCAGTACCTCCATTTTAGGTACCTGAAACTTTTGGTGATATTAATCACCCTCTGAATCCAATAAAGTCTTCGGAAGACTTCTGCGAAAACAGAATTCGCGTTTTGAGGGAGAAGTCGCTATAGGTGGAAAAAAAAAATGTGTCGCAATTTGCCCGAGGGAAAACTTCCAAAAACATCCTTACAAACAGCCAATGGCTAAACGGCTTAAACTTTTTGGGATTACATATTGCAGGGTTCCATTGGCTAAGTGAGCTTCTTCTGGATCGTCTAGATATTTGTCAAATTTTATTCCTTTTTAAAGGTAGTTTTTTTTTGTTGGGTGAATTGTGTACACAAATTTTGCACACAACAAAACAAGGAAGAACCCCCAAAATAATGACGTCACCGTAAATTTATTCGCCTTTATTCCTGGCCGAGATAACTCGACGTTGGAACTTCATACGAGCGTCCTGAAAAAAGGGCCCCTAGTTGTTCAGGGGATTTGTTGGGGTTTCTTATTACCCTTTGTTATAGGGTTTACAACAAAAGCCTTATAAGGATCCCGTCATTAAAGAACCAGGATTCAATGGACAGTAAGGGACCCCCGGTTTTTTTTGACCGTTGCTCATGTACCGACACGAGGAGATTCATGCTTCAAGGTCCAGTACTAAGTTGCCTGGTTTTCAAAAAAAGCAGCAGCCACAAGCTAGGTGGTGGTTTCAAACATTTTTTGTTTTTACCCCTTCAAGGGGGGGGCGATGATTCATGATCCAATTTGACGAGCATATTTTTCAATTGGGTTGAAACAACCAACTTAGTAGCAGCAAAAGCACCTTTTTGCCATATCAAAAAAGCGTACAGGTCTTTTGTGTGTTTTTCGGCAGCGGACCGATGAGATGTTTGCAACCAACTTTCGTCGTCTTTCACTCCGAAAACACACTTCCGAGGTTGAGAATTTGAGAGTTCACCCGTTCAGCCATGTTTTAATAGGAGTCTTAAAGGGGGGTGGTGATTCCCCTAATCATTCCTAATGTTCCCTACTTAGAGGTTCAGGATACTTAGTAATTGGTTATATGTAGGTTCATAACCCTAGTTAGGGGACATATAACCCACTTATAGGGATTATAACCCTGGTTACTATCCACAAAGTAAGGTTCCCCAATCTTCCCTAGGAATCCGGATTTTCAGTAAGTTCACTAGGTGGTGGCAACTCAAATCTTTTTTATTTTCACCCCTATTTGGGTAAGATTCCCATTTTGATGAGCATATTTTTCAGATGGGTTGTTCAACCACCAAGTAGCCCATGTTTTTTTTTCAAATTCCAAACTTTGCCGAACAATAAATTTTGCTCTTCTCTGTTTGTTTTTTTTGGCGGATTCTACCATGGTCAATCACTCAACCAGCATTTGGTGGGGGATATGTTTTGTGTTTTTTTTTCCAACCACCAAACAAGCAAGTCAAAGTTCAGCGCCACCTGAACCCAAAAAATTGAATCCAAGACTCCACGAGTTAAATTGCATCTCCTCCATCTTCCTTCCAAGCGGTCTCTTGAAGTGTTTTGGGTGATCACTTAAACGAAAGGAACATGAGTCCCTATAGTATGGCATGTATGGCTCCCCGATTTTTTTCAGGTACCCTCGGGTAAACTAACATAGCAATGGAATATCCCCATTTTCAATAGGAAATACATCTTCGAAGGGTCCATTTTCCATTGCTATGTTAGTTTACCGGAGTGTAATTATCAATCCCAAACAACCCCCATATTGCAAGAGACATTCCCAAATCCCTTTGGTTCTGCAGTTGTTATACCCCACACGAATTGACATTGTCGAATGCAAAACCTAGGTGGGGGATTCCCCCACAAAATGGGCAAGCCAACGTGTTATAGTGTATTGTTTGGGTTGGTGTCATATAATGACCCCTGTAAAATGGATGGATGATGGATGTATGGTTATTTCCAACCATTTCCAATGTGCAAAGATTTGGTTCCCATATGGGGATTTCCTAAAATGGTGGGTTTCCCCAACAAACCCATGGGTTTTCCTACTAAAAATGATCATTTTGGGGTGGAGATTGGGGGAACCACCGTTTAAGGAAACCACCATATAATGACCCCTGTAAATCAACGGAGTTTCCTGGTTCCCTGAATAGGTGGTAGGTGATATATAATCACCCAATTGGCAATATATACCACTTATATACCACTTATATCTATTGCCTTCTGGGTGATTATATATATCACCTACCACCTTTCATGGGAACCAGAAACAACCATGGAGTAAACGTTTGCTTCCATCACTTGGTTTCTGCACTTTCCGAGGTCTGCCTTGGATGCTGCCGCCAAAGCTGCGCAGGCGGCACAGAAGGCACAGAGGGCAGCGGAGGAGGCGGAAGCCGCAACGAAGGTGTCTTGGCTGCAAGGTAATCCCAAACATGTCAACCCCAAACCCATACCCTCCCCAAAAATTAACATGTCCCCCTAAAAGGGACCATTTTAAAAGGAAATTTCATCTTCCAACCATCATTTTTCAGGGGATATGTTAATTTTCAGGGGGTGTATTTGGGGTAATTTTTGGTTATTCCCAATTTTTTCAGCTAATGGCAAAGTGGTGGTTTGGGTCCCGGTGGTTTGGGATTCTAGGGATACCCTAAGAATCCCAATCCCTTTCATTTTCGGGGATCCTAGGAATCCCAACCACCGGGCCCCAAACCAACAATTAACCATTAGTTGAGCGTCCTAAATTAGGCACCTGGAACGCCAAGTGTCCTATTTTTTTAGGTCAACTTTACCCCTAAAACCAGCAACTATTGCCTTAAAAATAGGACACTTGGCGTTCCAGGCATGCATTTATTGGGTGTCCTAAAGTGGACTAATTCTCCCTGAAACTAAGACATCGCCCCTGAAAGTGGATGGTTGGAAGCCGATCGGTCTCCTTTTGGGTTTCGGCGCCATGTTAGTTTTCGGGAATGTAATGATGCAACGTATCTACCAGTTATATAAATAGGGGCCTATAACTGCAAAAAAATAAGGGGGCGTATATATATATATATATAGCCGCAGTTATCCATTTATTTTCCACCATTTGTACAAGGTGGGCCCCTAGCAGTTATAAATGGAGTTATAACCCCTATAAATGGCCTTATAAATGGCTAACTGTTCTTATAACCCTAGTTATAGGAGTTATAAACCCAGTTATAACTGGTAGGGGGCCCACCTTGTAGGGGTAACTCCATTTACAACTAGTAGATGCTACTAGGGGCCACCTTGTACTTTGCTGTGCTCTATTTTGAATGGATGGGCCGATAGGGAGGCAAGTGCTATAAGTAGGGTAGAAGTGAGTGGATATGTATGTATTTATCTATATATATATATATATATATTATATGTTTATCAAATACATATGACTGTATGGAGGCTCTTACATCAAAACAATCCTTGATTTTTGAGAGGATGTGCGTTCTGGCGGTCTTATATAGCGATACCGCATTCTGTTGACCCTCACTCCGAAGGATAATCTAAGAGGTTCGGGACCATTTCTGTGTAGGTGGCAATGAACGTGGGCAGTGGGGGTGTCTCAACATCAGGGATTCCTATCATAAGTGCTGGAATCGCAGGTAGCGCAAGGTTTTGAGCGCTACTAATTTCCAGACACTTTTAGATGGCCTTTAGGTGAAAATATGGGCGAAATGTTCAGGGATATCTTCGGAAATTATATTCTGATTCAGATAGAAGTACCCTCCTGGGAACTAACATATCCCATCCCAAAACACTTTTGCAGATGATTTTCCTTTTCCAAAGGTGGGAAATGTTAGTCCCCTTGAGGGTAAAGATGCGTGAAGGATCACTCATTTCAGGATTCTTGCATCAATAGTTGGACCTAGACATTTTCTCAACAGTATGAATCCTTGAAAATCAAATAGGTTCCTGAGGATAGGCCCAATCACCAGCTTGGACATCAACCACTGTATGATATAGAAAAGATGTGAAACTCCTATTTGAATACTACCCGCCCTGATAGCGACTTTTTTTTTGCAACATTTTCGGATGAATAGTACTACCCTGGAAACTTTGTATAGCGGTGAAGCTCGACAAAGTTGTGTTTACCAAAATTCACAGGGAAAATGGTGGTATCCTTGGGATGGTACCCTTAACAATCAACCCCATATACACCTCATATCTCGTGGGCATTTATTTGGGTCCCCAAATCCCCTTTTTAAATGGCTTTGGGGATGCTTTAGAGGGGGGTTAAGTTGTATAAACAGCTATAGGGGCCAAACCCATTCCCAAGGGGTTTTCCCACCATTTTTCCTAAAAAATGATGGAATTTTGTCAAGCAAAATTCCCGAGGTTGATGGTACAAACATCACTCCGCCGGCAACCAACGTTGCTACTGGAGGACAACCGACAACGGTTTTGATTCGAAAAAAGTCCATCGAAGTTGGGGGAATGTGGTCGAAAGGTGGCAGGTTTTTTGAAGTCCGAGATTCTGTTGATGGTTCAGAAGTCCCAAACTAAACCACCGTTTTGATGTATGAAACCTGGGAAATTTTCATAGGATATTTATACCATATCAACTGGTTAGCGGGATTTTATCCATCAACAGTTTTTTTTGATAGACATGGGGGTGTGAGTTCCAAACAAAACTGGGGGGGGGGGGATATTTTTTTGTTTGAAGCCTATGGAGAATGAGAAAATTCTCCATATTGATGATGTGCTTACATTGTCGTTTTTTTTTTGGGTTGGACCCATCAACTCGATACTCAGTACCTAAAGGTTTCTAAAGTTTTGCCGGTGATTAAATGGGTCTTTCTGAAAAAAAAATAGTAGGAAGGGGTTAAGAGGACAATCTTTCTTTTAAAGGACGGTTGTGGACTTCCGCTTGGAGGAACACAAATTGGTTATATATATATATGTATATGGGTCGTCCTCCCTTCATAGTCATGATATGTCAGGATCGTTGAAGGTTGAGTTGTATCATTTACACAACAAGGTGATGATTGTGATGATTGTGATGTGGTCAGTGGGAGTGGGACACAACTCGCGTCATCTTCCGTGGTCCCAGGAACCACCAACTTCTCGCATTTGCAAATGTTGTCATATTGTTGATGGTTGAAATCCTGCACCACCTGGGATGCAGGATATTTACAATATCAACTGGTGCAGAATTTCTTCCATCAACACAATCACGGTTGTTTTACAGGAGAAGATGTCCAAGCAATGTTGAAGAAGTTGGCAGAGCAAGTGTCACAGTGACTTGGCGACATGCACAATTAAATAATGACATAGAATTGGGTAAGTACCCTCCCTGAAACTAACATAGCACGTGAAAATAGATCGTTGGAAGACTAGTTTCCTTTTCGGAAGGACTATTTTCAGGGACTATATTAGTTTCAGGGGGGTATATATTTACTGTATGGACATATAATCTTGCTACATGATCCCTTTTGAGAAGGTTCTATCACCTTTAGCTGCTTGGAAGGATGGGTAAATCCACCTGTTTTTGTGATGGAAAGAAGTCTTGGCCACCATTTTTTATAGGTCCGCACGTTTTAAGTCGGGGCGAAAATCATCATCCAAAAAGGAACCACTATTTTTTTGAATGGTGCTTGACTTCCAGAATATATTATATATGTATATATATATATATGTATATATACCTAGAAACTAGATTGGTTGGAAAAGAGAAAGAGAGCTGTTTGGCAATACAAGGGCCGCTACTAGCTGGTTCCTGGTTGGAGATTTGATATAAATACGCACCCTGGAAGTCGATACATTGCCACGATCAGCCTTTATGAATAAGCCCATAGGATCCATGGGACTGGGATATTTACCTACATTTGGTCATTTGGCATGAATTTATGGTAAATGTAGGGAAATATACCATACATGGATCCTATGGGAAAGGGATAGCAAGACATCATCATTCGTTCCTTGGTAGGTCCTTGGTCCTTGCGTCCTATAAAATTTGGAGGACCATTTGGTAATGCGTCTTCATGTAAGAAAAATTCGAGAATAAACTCCCTCGTCCTAGCGTCCTTAGTTTTTGGAAGCTCATTTCAACTTGATTCGCCAATTTTTGTTGGAGGAAGGGACTGTTATCTTCAGAGCAACGACATCAGAAGAGGGCACAGTTGGGGGTCACTAAATGGGACCCATTTCTGGGCAATCAAACAATGCAAACGTATGGTTGTTTTGAGGGATTTCCCTTCTAGTAGTGCATTGTTTGGGTTGGTGATACTGTTGATGGAAGAAATCCTGCACCACCAAGGATGATGATTATCCCATATTTATAGGGTTTTAACCATCCCAGGTGATGCAGGATTTCTTCCATCAACAGTATGATGACCCCTGTCACACAAAGAAGTTGGGCATCCCCAGTTGACCTCGAACAACTCCTTGCAGTTTTCGAACCTGGAAAACAGGAGCTTGCGAGGATTATGTCCATCAAGCTCTTTGTATATATGTATGCCAAAAAACCAATGCTAGGGATTCTTTTGGCTGATAAAGTATGAATATCCACGTAATATAAGGCATTTTTTTTGGGAATTTTCATAGGGGGCCCACATTGGAAGCTCAGGTACATCCAACTATCCACTGAAATGTCCAGCTTTGCCTCAAAAGATGGGGATACTTTCCTAAGATTTTTTTTCTGAATGAGGATCAAATTTCACCTGGAAACATTTGTAATTTAGGGATGACATTTTCACAACCTCGGCTTATTTTCGTGGGTGGCTCAGGCACCAAAACAAACACTTTGGTGTAGTTTTATAGGACTTGTTCCTCAGATAAAATAGTGGGTTTTCCCCCCAAAATCATCCCATTAGAAAATAGGGTTTTCCATGATTTTCACCATCCATTTTGGGGGAAACACCCCTATTGTTGGAAACACCCACATGCCAGCCGGCCGGCCGAAAATCCACATGTTCTCTTCGAAGGCAGTCCGTCGATGTTTCGGATCTAAGGACTTCGGCGAGGCTTGAAGAGATCGAGAAGCATGAGAGATGCTTGACGTGAAGTCTAATACCCTCCCTGAAACTAACATAGCCATAGCCCCTAAAAATGGATGGTTGGAATACTACTTTCCTATTGGGGAGGCCTATTTTCAGGGGCTATGTTAGTTTCAGGGAGTGTATCAATATCTTGGGTGTAGCCCCTGGCCCAGGACGCCAGTCAAATAATCAGCTGTTCACTCTTAGTGGGACAAAGGTACACTGTACACCCAAACTCTTCTGATGAAAGGGTGGGCTTGATACCATATAGAATTACTAGTTTGTAAGCAGTTTACCACATTGAATGTAATTGCCGTGCACTTCTTGAAATCATTTTTTTCCGATGATGTTTTGTCCGTCAAAATTTAGGATTTTTGATTTCTTTCACCCTGAAGATGATGTTCAGCCCGATTTTGACTTGCGCATATATGTTTTTCACTTGGGTGGTGATATATCCGTAGACATTGAAAACACAATGGAGTTTTTCATGCCCATTCTTGGGTGTCCCACAAGCTTAGTAAAAGGTTAATAACCGGCTTGAACGCCACGTAAATATGGGGGTATATTGGGGCATGCGGCTTTCTAATTTGATGATCTCAACCATCTACAGAAAAATCCTTGCACATTTGAAAGTGTTTTAGAGTGGTTTTAGACATCATCTTTGGGGTCCTACATACATATATCATATATATATATATACATACCATTCTCATGATATACATACATATATATTTTCGTACATACATAGATATGATATAAACAAATTATTTTTGTTTTTTATTTACATCATACATAGCAACGTTTGGTGGTGGGGATTTTGTTCGTTCCATTTTTTCTGCTCTTTAAAAGGAGACTTCTCCGATGAACTTTCAGCTTTGTCGAGCAACAAATCGGAGTCACAACCAATGCAGGAGGCGGTTGGGAGAGGGAGACGGGATTTTCTTGGAGATTGTTGAGCAATGACAAAAGGGCCCCTGGTCCTTTGTTGGGTTTATAGGGGATTAAACATTTCCGAACCCACTTCCGTAGGGGATTATTTCATAAACCATGAAATAAGGATCCCGTCATTAAACAAGAAGTATAATGGAAAAGTTGGGCCAAAAAACCAGTTTTGGGGGCCCCTATAAATAGGGTGTTAGTTAGAACCCCAGTGAAACCTATTGATTTTCGGCCATTTATATAAGGGGCCAACATATCATCACTCGATTTATAACGATCGGCTTGACTTCCCGATCTTTAGTGGAAGTCGGAAGACGGGACATCTTTTTTTTGAGATTGCTGAAACAACTGGTAGTGAAGTTCATGCAGGAAAAAACTCACCGCGTTTTTTTTGATTGAATATTGAAAAAAACATTATCCCCCCAAAGGAGGGAAACTATTTTTGAAAGGTGTGCTTGACTTTGAAATGAGGAATTCAGCAACCAAGATCTTGGTACAACATGTGGTTATTTACTTCGAAGGCCCAAACAACCAATTTTTTTCAAGGATGTTTGGCGAAAGCTACTCGGGTGTAAACTCTAAACGATTTGAGAGCTTAGCAGCTGTGTTTCGAAATGGTCAAGCAGAATCTTTTGGGGTAAACTGGGGTCGATTTTGAGGCTCAACTCCAAAATTGAATTGATCTTATATACTCCATGGTGCTGTTGATGGTTCAGAAATCCGGCGGTCACCAGTTGATGTAGTAGATATCCCAGTACTCATAGGGTTTTACAGATCCCAGGTAACTCCATCAGTATCGTGGGATGAGATTCATTGAAGGTTGCCTTCTACTTCTATCAAAATTTGGGAACCCTCCCAACTATTAACCACTTACTAACTGGGATGAACCTCCAAGTAGGCAGGAGCTGAGTTGCAACTCAGCTCCTGCAGGGCGAAGTTGGGCATTTTTTCAATGCCTTCAACGCGGAGTCCTGAAATCATCTTGGTTCAGCTACCCTCCCTGAAACTAACAGCTCGCCCCTGAACATAGGGTTTCCCAAAAAGGAAAGGATCGTCTTCCTTTCCCATCCATTTTTAGAGACTATTTTAGTTTCAGGGAGGGGAACAAATTGTTGTTTTGGGTTTGTGGTTTGGATATTTGGGATCCCCTTATGGAAGGAATTATCTAATACTTGTGGGTATCCCCAAAAATCCCAAACCATCAACCCAAAGCACCAACTAACCATTACTTGGTTGGTGTCCACCCCCGAAATTTAACATAGCCCCTGAAAGATGATGGTTGGAAGATGATCCTTTCCTTTTGGGATTGCCTATTTTTAGGGGCTATGTCTGTTAAATTTCTGGGGTGTTATGGTGACTTTCACCATTGCTCAAGGAGAATCTTGCAGACAAAATCACCCAGACTTTTGGACGAATGAAGTAGCTCCCGCCCAGATTGATTTACACAAAACACATAAAAAGTGATTGATGAATTTGGTGGTTGGTGAGATAGGAATCCCTTAGGACGTGCCTGGATTCTTAGGGGGCAAAAAGAGGTTGATTTTGCCATATTTACACGTTTTTGAACAACATTGAAGTAGCCCCTTTGAGTGGATGGTGAGATAGGATGACCTCACCCCAAATGGTGGTGAAAAGTAAGGGAAATCACCTTATTTCAGGGAAATCTAGGTTGGTGAAATATTATAATTTGGCCAGATGACATGAAACCACCCTTCATGAATTTTGTGTTTGGCTGAACCTTCCGGGTCAAACCACTCGTGACGTTTTTGGAGTCCGCAGGTCTCCGCCGCGATCTCCGAAGCGATGCCATTGCCATCCAGTCCAGTGAAAATCCCAAGTCATATGATCCTTGGCGTTTTTTTTCTCAAAAAATCCAGGAAAATGAGGCATAACTTTGATGTTTTTTCAGGTGATTTTTTACGGATTCTACTGTAAAAATCACCATTTTTCACCACCATTTGGATTGGGAATCGAGCTCCATCACCATCCAGTCCTAATAGGATCCCAACATATAGGACATCCAATCCTTGGCGCGACAAAAACAGATCCCAAAATTTTGTGGTTTGTAGATGTTACCCTCCGGTAAACAAACATTGCAATGGACAATCCCCATTTTCAATAGGAAATACATCTTCAAATGGTGGATTTTCCATTGCTATGTTAGATTACCGGAGGGTAGATGTTTTTTTCTTTTCCAGATTCAGGCTCCGTGTGGCGGTGAAAATTTCATGTTTTCAACAGAGATCTCTTTCTCCCTTTCTTACCCTCGACACCCCGTAGATTCATGCTTCAGAAATCCGAACGTCATTACAAGGTTGGCCCCTACTGCTTATAAAATGGAGTTATAACCCTGATAAGTAGGGTTATAACCCTAGTTACACGCTTATAATGCCATTTATAGGGGTTATTTTGCCCCATTTATTACCCAGTACGCGGCCCATCTTGCAGTTGATCCTCTGCCATTGGGGTGCCAACCAACCAACACCATGTCGTTAAGCAAAAAAACACACCAAGCACCACTCAAAAAAACGGCCCTCGTGAAATTTCCGACACCAACGATTTAAAGAAAAAACACCAAGGAAAAAACAATGAACACACTCCAAGCACCGAAAAGTTGAGGGGGAGATTTCTTCCAACTAAAAAAGCACCGACAAAAAACAAAAAGAACACGGACGCGCTTTCACCGTTGGAAAATTCAGGACGCCACGGGAGAAACCCAAGTATTGGATGCATGGTGAAGGAACCGAAGAGAGTGCCACCTTGGAGAAACTCGGTGACGACGAGAAGATTCATCGAAAAAAAACGGTGGAGGAGCGTTGAGATGGAAGAAACGTGGTTTGGAGAAAATAGGCACCAAAGAGCAGGGTATATATTAATTACTAGTAGGTATACACCTGTTATCTGTAATAACGTAGTATTACCGTAAATACTAGTGTTTCCATATTGCCTGAGGTAAAATTTGGTGATTATAAGCTAGCAGCATATGCTACCACCCTCACTTTCCCGCGTTCAAAACCTTTTTTCTAAGCTGTAAATTGAAACTGAAGATGTCACCATAACTTTCAAAACCACCGTTAATGGGGGCCTCATTTATAACCATCGCCTCGGGGCCGACCACCTGTACATAAGTGACTGCAAACGTGGTTGATATTCTTGGCTGCTGGGGATTGGGCTCAGAGTTTATGTTGCTATTTGTGGGATATGTTGGGGTGCCAAAAAAACCACCCAACGACGCAATGAGACTTTTATGGAATCAATACGACGTATGGGATCTGCAAAAACACCTTCAAAAAGGCCACTGGGACCACTGCGAGGGGCTTTTTGGAATCCCGGCCCTGGATACCAAAATGAACTCTGTGAGCAAACATCAAATCTTTAACTAGTTGGTGGTTTCAAACATTTCTCATTTTCACCCCTATTTGGGGAAGATTCCCAGTTTGACTAATATTTTTCAAATGGAATGAAACCACCAACAAGTTAAGGGTTTATACAAGTAGTTGGCCCAAGTAGGAAAACCTTTCAGTGCCCGTGGTTTTGCCTTCGGTGGTAAGCACTGGTTTTGCATAAGAAAGTCTTAATTCTCACCCCATAGTATATAGATGGAATTTATAACTGCCTTTTTGTACGAAACAGGAGGCTTGGCCCACTGTGCCTCATACCAAGGAAACCCGTTCGGCCACACAACCTCCAGGACGGGAAGTTTCACTCACGGATGTTTCGGCGATGGGATGATGGGGATGACTGAAACGTGAAAATGATGGAAACATTGCAAGAGGAGATTCCTTTTTGGAAGGCATCATTTTGAGGTTCTGTAATATGTGCTAGGATCTAAACTCCCATTATTTCCATTTCCATATGATAGGGGATGGTCATCAACCCAATTCCGTATACCCATTGTAAGGATTTCCTATTAGATGTGGGATTTTCCCATCCCCAATATAGGGAGTTGATCGACCATGGCACATATGAAAGTGTATGGACGTGCGGCTGCCAGTTTTTTTTGTTTTGTTTCTGCCACAAGTGGTCTTTCGGAGGATGCAGTCGTAACCGCGGAAGATGTTGCTACAATGAGTCCAGAGCAGGCTCTGTGTGGGTGGATGTTCTCTCCAAGTCGTTGAAACATACAAAAAGGTGATTTGCACAATGTCACAACCTTTTTTTGGTTTTGAAAGGAAGGGATCAAATGCTCAAAAGGCCAGCATCATCTATGAAGAATCAGCTGTGTTTTTTTTTGAATCTATCTACCCTCCCTTGAAACTACCAGCTCACCCCTCAAAATTGATGGTCCAGGAAGATGAATGTCTTTTTGGGGCGAACTGCCAGTTTCAGGGAGGGTCATGGGGGCAACATTGCATCGCTTGATAATCGACCTTTTAAAAGTTGCAACCCACCAACAAGCTGGTCCTACGGTTGATTCGGTTCAGAAATCCGGCCAAAGTCACCAGTTGAGGTTGGTAGTTGAAATCCCATTATTTACAGGGTTTTGTACATCCCAGGTGGTTGTTTGGGATTTCCGGCATCAACAGTAGTTTCGGCAATATTTTGGTGGTATAGTTTGGCAATTTGAGATCTTTGGAGTCTCCCAAACTTAGGGCAACACGGCAACACGTGGATGGTTCAGAAATCTGGCGATCACCGCAATGTACTGCATTTCCGAAATCCTGTGCTGGGTTTCAACATTTTTTTTGATCAATTTTGATCCTACTTGTCTATCTTTTTTAAAAACGATTGAAGGAACCATATATATACACATATATACATATATATATATATAGTAATTTCATATCAACTACAGTAACTTCATTCTTAGAATCCATGAGACAGGATTTCTTGATCCATTCAACCAGTACCCCTAATCCTTACAGGCGTGCCTGTAACACAAATTGGTAGACATTCCCTTAGGAATAGGGCAGTAGCGACCCTACTAGGCATGCCTTTACCCTGGAAGTCAACCACCATAAAGAAAAATGATGGTTCATTTTGGATGATGAATCCATAAAGAATGGTGAAACTCTAAAAACCAACCGGACTAAAAAATGGTGAAACTGGACTTTCAGGCTGTGTGTATACACTCTCCAAATTTAACATGGAACCTGAAAATGATGGTTTCCAAAAGGAATCTACTATTCCAGGGTGCCATTTTCAGGTGAACCATGTTAAACTTTGGGAGGGTATATGTTATTCACCTATGAATCCCCATTTTCAGGTGGCTTCACTCTTGACCATGGACCGCGAACTCTTGGTAGCCGTGACATCGACCCTGGGTGACAAAGGGTCCCGCCGCTGTGTTTTCACTACGTGAGCAACCGAAAAAAAACCACTGGTTGTTTCGGGGATATAGGAGATTATATACACACAGTTATTGTGGGGGATTAGTTCATAAAACCGTGAAATAAAGATCCCCGTCATTAATAAACAATGGAAAGTAATTAAGTTTTTTTTTGTTTGTTTGTTTCGTTTCTGACGTCGGTGAGAAGGGGAGAGAACAAGTTTTTTTTGTTGTTTTTCATGTGAAACTTCAGAAGGGTATCCCCCCCATCCAATGCCACAAAAAACATGGCCATATTTCTTGGTGGTTGGGGGGGCGTTGAAGGCAAGGGAGCTTCATTTATTTCCAAAGGATCGAGAGACTTGTGTCGATGCTGTAGATGTTATGTTGGTTCATGAGAAAAGTTGGTCGTCGATTTTTCTGGGAAGTTTGGGGACGTAATTATGTGAAAATGATCATCCAAAAGCTTCGTTTTTTCTTTTTTTTTTTTTGAGAATTGGTGGTTGACTTTGATTATGGCTGGTGAATCTACCTCCCCCTAGAAATAAAGCCTTTACTAAGGGCTTATGAAAACCCATTGGTTCCCCGTAGAATAAGGCCTTATTGAATCCCTTTTTCTGGGAGAAATGGGGTACGTTTAGGGGTTGTTAGGTTGACCAGAGTTGTGATTGGATGGGGTGTGGATTTCCAAGAGATCGAACTCTTTTGTGAAAGTTGCAAGGTAGGCCCCCCGCCACCAGTTAGTTACAAGTAGTTTTTTTTTCCCCACCCCAGGTATATACCCATTTATAATATGAGTCCATTTAATAGGAGTAAGTTATAACCACCCGATTTACAACTTTTTGGGGCCGCATCTTGTGGATGATTTCTTTTTTTCGTTGTTGTGGATTGCATCATGGATGGAGCATTGAAGGTATCTGACTCTCCCCCAAACCGTGATTTTTTTTCGTTACTTTTTTTTCATCACAGTTGATGAACCGCCGCCTTGGAAAAAAACATCCCCAACAAAACTAACGGCTGGAACCTGAAAATATACCACCGAAAGGTGGTTAAAAACGGCGATCCCGAAACATGAACCCCCGGACCCCAAAACGCAGCCGTTTTTCGTTGACTGGTTTGGGGGGGTTCCAAGTGGGTATTTAAAGTGGGTATAGTATATCCCTTGAAAAATCCACCACCCCCAAAAATGATGAAATTTCCGGGAAAAAATTTCATCCGAAAAAACCCCATCCTACCACAAACCTCCATGACTTGTCCGAGGAAATTGTCCAGTGGACGAAACCTCTCGGATTTGGTCTTTGACACAGATACCTCGAAGCTTCCAAAAAGTGGACCAACGGAACAGGCGGGGTTTTTTAAAAAACCATTGATTTCTACCAGGTGGGCCCCGGATGCAGTTATGAATGGAGTTAGTTCACCCCTATAAATGGCTGAAAATAAATGGCAAACTGTTCTTATAACCCTAGTTATAGGAGTTATAAACCCAGTTATAGCTGGTAGGGGGCCCACCTTGTAGGTGGTTGTAACTCAAACATTTTTTATTTTCATCCCGGATCCCTGGGGAAATGATCCAATTTGACTCAAAAATATTTTTCGGGAGATTTGCCATCCTAGAGCCAACTCATCATAGTCTCCCTGATTGAGGTTCATGGCCTTGTTTCACCAAAGGTTTCACCCAAAATGCAGGAATCCTGAACCTTATAACTGATAAGGCTATGTTTGGGGTGGGTGTTCACTTACAGCCGTATCCTAATGCAGCTGATATAGGTTTTGGGATTCCTTCATTTTAGGTACTACCGAAATGCTTGGTGATTATTTGTGTGCCTGTCTCCAAATCACAATCACAGTAGAAAGGGCCAATTGAGCACCAAAATCGTGGTTAGTTAGGTTATATATGGGGATGAAGTCCTACCCAGCTCTTTGTGAAGTGGGTCCAATGATGAGATGGTGGGATGAAATGACATGAGTGGATGAAACATGAGTTTCCCCAGCCATTTTGTTGGAGGTGGTGGCCACCATAAAAGCAATGGTGAAACTCCTTTTGGATGATGATTTTCATCCTTACTCAAAAATGGGTGAAACTCTTTACCACCAACCGGACTCAAAAATGGTGGCTGGTTTTTGTAAAACGTCTTTTTCTACTCACCACAATTGGACGCGAATTTGGGATGAATCTTTGAACATCCTTCAGTTTGAGGGGGCCTACTTGGAAGATCATCCCATTTTGTAAGTAGCCAGTAACCATGGTGATCGTAAGTCCGCAGTATGTCCCCAACAAGTGCTCTGCTCATTTCTCTGAAAACAACACGCGCAGTCTCCAGGCCTTGGAGTATCTCATGAAGAATCCAGAGATCGCCAAGAAAGCCTTGAATTTCAGCCTTTCCGTATTAAGTCGAGGTTGGGCATGCAGAGGGTGAGCATTGAAGATATGTTTCCTTGAGTTGTGGAGGTTTCTTTTGATTAAGCTTACTGCTTGGTACGTTTTTTGTGATGAGCATTCATGAGCAGCCAAGATGGCCATTTTCCTCACTAAATAACCAGCAAATAAGCAACTGGCTTGTGGTTGAGCACTATTCACTTCATTATTTTACAGAATATGAAGTCTAGAATTCACATTATTTCGCAAAAGACTATGAGTCAACTATACGATGATTCCATAACATTCTACCTATAAGATTCTCTAGCATTCTGGGAATTCTACAACACCAAACACCAAGCCGTTCGATTATCTTATATATGTTCCTTAACATCTTATTCAAACTCATTCTGTAATATTTCCAAAGTTACATACACTTAGAACATTAACAACATAAGTTTTCATGCCATAAACCATGCCTTTCCCATGTTTTTTTTCCCAAAAAAAGGTATCTTGAAAAAAACATCTCGAATCCATTTCCACCTGTAAATGCAATAGAGCATGTTTCTTCTATAGCAGTCACATCCGAAGACACGAGTTTCAACTCGAGCACTAATCATACAAATGGAATCTGCTTCCCCCCATTTCCACCCGGTTTTTTTCACGCCTTTTCTGTTTAATGCATAGTCTGCGATGTTCCTGATCGGCAATTGCGTATCAGGGAGCAAAAAGAAACTGATGGCTTGGAACATGAAAGGATGACGGATGTCAACAAACAATGAGCCACCACAACAGGCAAAACATTTAACCACCGGCACCTGCAATGCGGCATTGATGGATTTTCCATGGCCTTTTCATATCACGTTTCACACCTTTGTCAGTGTGGAAATATGACCACAAAATCTTACCAGCGTCGATACCGTTCGGTAAAACTGGTCGACAATCCAAAGAAATGACTTTGATCGTGTATCCAAACACACCAAGAGAATTGCATCTATCAATCCACCCAGCAAACAAACTTTCGGCAAAGTTATCACGGAGAAAAGAAGCTGTCCTCCGGCAACGCCTTGGCCGATGAGCTCTTTGGGTCCAACACCAGTCACCTGATCCTTGGTTGTTTGAGGCCGAGGCCGTGGAGCGCTGTGGAGCGCCTTACAAAAACAAGGGGTGTTTACCTAAGTCGTTTAATTTAACCCATGGTGTATCGTTTTAAAGGGCCCCTAAGGTTTCGGGTTGTGAGTTGGGGTTGTTCCCCTTCCAAATGGCTTTCAAATGACGTATAGATGGGGGTTTTCTAAACAAGAAACACTTGAGATGATCCAAATGGCAGAAAAAATACCATGTAGATAGCCAGCCATGGTAATTCGAGTATACCTTCGGACCCCAAAACTTTGGACCCCAAAACCTTGAACAAAGGTAGGTTTTGAGCCCTAAAACTATGGATGAAAGAACCCCCACCAAAAATGAAGGATTGATCAGTGGGGAACCCCATAGTAACCCACTTGAGCAAACCATTTTGAATCAAGTTCCGGTCATCCTAGCATCCCCGGGCCTGGCAAGTTATGAAGTTGGACTCTTTTTCTAACTACGGTGCTTTAAGGGATCCCACCCGACGGTGGGGGTCCTGATATCAACCCTTTTTAGCTTTCCAAATGGGGTCCGCCAGCTGGTGGGAATTTGTTTGGGTCCGAAATGCGGCCGATTGGGGAAGTCGAAACAAAAATACCTCCTATCGACTGATATCGCAATTCATGGAAGGTTCCAAGGTTTGTTCACTGAGCTTTTTTTGTACCCCCAAAAAAGTCCAGGGCTTTTGGCCAAAAACCACCTTCTTTTGAAAAGAAAATTTGTTACCATCCCCGAAATTTAACATAGAACCTGAAAATGGTGGGTTTCCAATAGGAATCTCCTCTTTGAAGGGTCCATTTTCAGGTTCCATGTTAGTTTTCGGGGGCGTAACCTCCCCTAAAAGGGAAAAGAGTTCGCACCCGGTGACCAGGTTCCGCCATCCCCCCCCCAAAAAAAGGGAAAGTTATGGAGAAGTCTTCCATCAATCCCTCCATTTTTTTAACGGTGGCTTTTGCTGGTTAGTTTCTCAGGGAGGGGTATAATGAATGTTTTGAAGATGACCTTTGTTTTTGTATATTGTTTGTTTTCGTGCTATAAAATTCGTGTTTTTCTTTGCATGTTTTTTTTTCGATGTGAACCTTCCGGAACCTCTCTCTTTCAACGCCCGGGAATCCGTGGCGTTCGTTCATCGTTCCAGTCTTCCCCGTGGACGAATTTTCGACGATCGTCCTCAGGATTGGTGAGGAGGTGAAGATGGCGCAAAAATCCACGGAAATGGCCAGCGAGGCGCGAACATTTATTGGAGATGAAAGTGCTTCCGTGCTTCCCCTATGTTAAAAATGGAGTTATCAGTCCACCTGGAGCCCCAAACAGCCATTTATAAATGGTTGTTTCAATTGGATGATTCCAAATCTTTATGTAGAAAATGATTGTTTCACCAAACATCCATTTACAAATGGTTGTTTGGGGTTCCAGGCACTTATGGGGGTTATCACCCCAGTTACCGATTTATAGCAACTCCATTTATAACTAGTAGGGGCCCACCTTGTATGGTAGCCTCCCTAAAGCAAACAGCGAGTGAAACACCGCTGAAACTTTTGCAGAAAGCCAAAAGGAAAGTCAAACGTCTCCCTTTGCCGGGGCGTAACCATTGAACCGTTGAAGTGCTTTCTGTCAGATTAAAACAACCTTTAACTTATACTAATAACTGACTATTGGAAAAGATGGGGATGAAACTGAAGTCTAACAGGGATTTTCAAAACGCTTGCAAGATCTGATTGTACTGACTATACTAGGATGTCCCAGGAATTTAGGATCGATGGTTAGGATCAGTGGGTTCTTTCACCTACTTATAAATGGGACTATATGACCGGGTGAAATAACCAACCAATTGATCGATCCTCACAAACTGATCTCTAACTTCCTTCACACGGGACATCCTTTTGTAGATGGGAGCCAGCGAGCTGAATTCTTTTTTTCTGTGTTCAAATCCGATAGATTTCCGGAACCCCCGTTTTGGTTTAATGCAGTTAAAACAGGCAATTTTTCACCCCTTGAACGCCAAGTGTCCTATTTTTTTAGGCAACAAAATACCCCTAAAACCAGCAACTAGGCTGCCTTAAAAATAGGGCGTTCCTTGGCTTTCCAGGCTGACCTTTTTTTTTTGGTTTTTTTTTGAATACTGGGTGTCTACGTGGTTTGTTTGGCTCACTTCCCTGATTTTGATGTGTTTTTTTGGTCGGACAAGCAAGTTTTCTGGTTGATGATTGGTGATGCGGGGAACAACTTGATTTTGTTGAGAAACTCGTCCATCGACATCACATTTTCACCAAAACTGAGCCTTTGATGCCTATATAATCAATCACCCCCCCCGTAACGCACCCCCTTCAGGTTCATAAATGTTCATAAGGGTTTAATTGCTGGCCTAAACGAAAAAAAATCTGCAGCTGAGTTGACCGAGTCTCGTTTCGCCAATCACCGGTGGGCGATTTTTCTTCGCGGTTCAGGAGGCCTCAGTCGAAGCAACCAAGGGCATTACAGCTGCGTCAGTTTCGACGACCGAGGTGTTGGCTGTACATGTTGGTTACGGTTGGTTGGTGAAGATACCTACCTAGGTGGTGGTTTCAAATTTTTTTATTTGCACTCCTACCTGGGGAAATGATCCAATTTGACTAATATTTTTCAAATGGGTTGAAACCACCAACCAGCTACAGCTTTTGGATGAAAAACTTGGTGAACCATTTTTAGGTTTTTGAAAAAAATCCAGGTTCTAACCATTAGTTGTTAGGTTTAAACGATCTGGCTGGAAAAATAAAGCAGTTGATTAATATGTTGATATATTATATGATATATATATAGATATCATACCTATGCAGCATTTCGAACATTTGGAGATTCCTTTTTGGATGATGATTCCATATTTGAAAAATGGTGGTTTTAAAACCAACCAATAATATTGAAACATCGTGGTTGGACTTCCAGGGTACAATATAGAAAAGCCGTCATAAATGATGGGTATACCCGGTATACCTAATCTCAAGTGTTTGTTTCCAGGATTTTTGAAGCATAAACTGTATGTTGGTATGCAAGGATGGCAAACCTTGCCAAGATTTCCTCCCCTTTCATTCCCCCATCATTGGGTTTGGTCTAGGTGATGCCAGTTTTTTTGGAAAGGAGTTTCGGTCGATGACTCTGGAATGAGCGTACTAAACATGATGTCCTTAAGTATCTTTGGTGACATCATCTCCAAAGATACCTTGCAGGGAATTTTTGCACAAAAGGTACCCCACCTTTTGGAAGGGTTGAAAAAACATCATCCCGTCAGCCAACAAAAACCGCCAGTCATTTTTTTTCCCATAGTTGATCCTACTTGGAGGATCATCCCATTTAGTAAGTAGTTACGGCCACCCTCACTTATAAGGCATGTTCATGAAGTTCACGAAGGGGTCCCACAACCCCAGGAATTGGGGACTTACGATCACCATAGTTGCTAACTACCTACTCTCATCATGGGAGGATCCTCCCAGGAAAATTTATTGATCTCATCAAAAGTTGCGGGCCAACTACCCCAATTCCTGGGGAAAAATTCCTTTTCCAAATGGCCGAGGCCTTTATGGCGGAAATAAATGAAGGTGATCCGGATCACCACCCCCTCGATACCTGAGAGCCCATCCTCCCAGATCCGTTGATCCGATCCCTTCCGAGTGGATCAGGTTGACGAAGAGGAAGAGAGTGTTGGAACCACTGCAGAAGAAGCCACCAAGGTGCCCACCAAGCAAAACCAACCAACCACGGTAGTTTTACGGAGGATTCCAACACAGCGAAGTGATGGATCACTGGGGATATTAGATGAAAATTCATTTAAAAAAAAGTATTCATAGCATGGGAACCCATGTTTTCCTTCATTTTTAGGGGTTCTTGCACCCATATTTATGGGGCTTTCAAACCCTACATGTTTCATCATTTTTCAAGGTTTTGGGGTCCAAAAAGGTACTTGTAGTATAATAACGTTCGATGATTTATATGTGCGCTGGAAGTCCAAGAACTATTTGTCTTGGATGTTGGTTCACGAGTAAGACGCCATGTTTTTTTATGGGATGGAAAGAATTATCCAAGAGGTTTGCGTTTGGGACAGCGTTTGCGGAAGGTGGTTTTTTCCCGACTTCCAGGGTATCTATGAAGAATGCGTTATAAACTACAAGGTGGGCCCCTACTAGTTCTAAATGGAGTTATAATCCCTGTAGATGGCCTTGAACATGTGTAACATTGTGTAACTGTCATTTTTAGGGGGTTATAACCCATATTTCTAGGGCTTCTAAAACCGGTACCCTTTATTAGGTCTTCCCTATAAACCACCCGGATTTCAAATTGCCAACCAGACCTGGGTTTTCCCGGCTCTTGGCGGAACCGCGGACGGCAGGTCTTAGGGCTGGAATTGCCCAGCATTCCTCTGCCCAGCTTGCACATCTTCAATCCAATGGCCTGGTTCCGCTGAAGGTGTGCCCGAAACGGGTCACCGAAACGATCCGATCTCAGCCCTGGGGGCCGGTGGGCCTTTGGGAGGGTGGGAAGGTCGTCATAATCACTCCTGGCTGTTGGATGGTTCAACCGGAAATTTCCGGTATTGCACAACTCACCCAGGTTGATTTTTTGGTGTTTATGTCCCGTTATTTAACAAGGTTTAATGTATATGCCAGGTGGTGCAGGATCTCTTCAATCAACAGTAGGTGTGTTGGTTGTGGTTTTTGTGTTTGTGCTTGTGGAAGCATGTGGTACATAATGGGTTGTAATGTGTAAAAAAGAGACCGTTGATATAAACACGTACTTCGGAATTGATGGGAAGAGAATATGATAAATCGATAAATGATATGGGAAGTGAAAGAATACAAAGACCTAGAATCTTATTTGCCATTTCGTGTATATATAGTACGCATCCGTATTTGCTTTGTACATATATATATATATATACACATACAATATGTATATTATACCTAGAACCCAAACCCTTGCTTTGCTTGAAAAGGGCCTTATTTTGGAGGGTTGATGTTCAAAAATAGAGGTCAGTTGGGTTCTAGGTACATATACCCTCCCTGAAACTAACTTAGCCCCTGAAAATAGGCCATCCTGAAAGGAAAATCATCTTCCAACCATCAATTTTCAGGGGCTATGTTAGTTTCAGGGAGTGTAGATATTGAAAGCATACACACGTTATCTTCACAGATTCCGCTTTGACAGGTGAGAAGTTCGTCTTCCGTACGCCAACCTTTTACGTACCCTTCAGCGACCGGCCAAGGGCCGGGCGGCGTGTAGAGTTCAGTCCAAGCGGTTTCAAAAAAAAACAGGGCCGTGGGTGCAGAAGTTGGAGGTGATGCATGCTGAGTGTACAAAATGTTTTATGTCTCAGAAAAATTACAAACTGACAAACGACGTTCTAATAGAGTAAGCTTCATAAATTGTGGATTCCTGGAAAGCCAAGTGCCCTATTTTAAGGCAATAGTTGCTGGTTGTAGGGGTAAAGTCGCCTAAAAAAATAGGACACTTGGCGTTCCAGGTTCTATTTGAAAAAATCACCTGGAAGTTTACCTGTAGGTTTTTTCTTTTATTTTTATTTTTGGAAAGACACCCACATGAGCTGTGCCGATTTTCCCTAGTTATTTGCTGTATAGTATTAACTGCCTAGTTTAATATAGGGATAATATAGGGACTATGATAAGCCATCATGAGGAACCCTTTTAACCAACCAGTATAATCGGTGGTGGTTGCAAACATTTATCATTTTCACTCCGGATCCCTGAGGAAATGGATCCAATTTGACGGTTGCATATCTTTCAACTGGGTTGGTGATCAACCACCAACTAGTAATAGAAATGTCATAAAGTGTTTTTTTTTGGACCGTGGCTCGACATGTCATGGGTTTTTGGCACCCCAAATTGTTCCTCCAAGTTTCTAAGGACTCCTTTGTGAGCTACTCCAGACGTTTGGGTCGTAAGAATGCGAACCGAAGACCAATCGCGCACATTGCCCGGGAGCTTCAGAGATTGGTGAAAGTCGAAGATGGGAGCCATTGACCCGAGTTTGTCATATTTGGTCAACAAGGGCCTATCATGATGTAGAATGATGGAGACTGAGGAAAATGGGATTTTTGTTGTTTTTTTGTCTTCCACATTTTGGAGCTTTATTCTCTCCACGCACCGGATTTCTCCTTTTTTTCGTGGGCGAGTGTCTTTGCACGCCAATTTTGTTTCCCAGCCAAACTCCATATGCTGGTTTTAATCGAATGATTCTGAATCGCTAGGTCTCTGTATAAATTTTCGCCGATTTTTTTTTAGCAGAAAAAATCTGACTTGTACCTTTTCGGAGTGATCGATCATGTGACTCTGAAAGGCTCCCAGAATTTTTTCGTGGAAGTTTGACAGTTCACCCCTGAAAAGTCCACTGGGCTCCCTTCCAAGGAAGCCGGATCGGACCTTCCTTTCCCATCATCATTTTTCAGGGGCGAACATGTTAATTTTAGGGGGGATATAATCCTTGAGATCAACGATTGACTTTTCAACAATCCCAACGATGGGGTAATTCATGAGATGGCTCGCTTCAAAGAGATTTACCCTCTAGGAAACTAACATATCCCCCCAAAAATGGCATTTTGAAGATGATTTTCCTTTTCCCAAGGTGGGATATCTTAATCCCCTGGAGGGTACTTGTTTTACTCCGAAACTTGCGGAAATGAATATGATTCCCAATTGAGCACAAGAATCTTCACGGAAAGGTGGTTCAAGCACCAACAAAAGATGCGTGAACATCTGAGTGCTTGTTTTATTTGGTGAGGTAGGTGCCTTACCACCACCAGAAGCAAATGCTCCCAATCTGCTGACGCTCTCGCAGGTGGTTGGGGGGGGAACACTTGGTGTTTCACACCCTGGTCGGGCCAATATGGGCCAATCCTAGTCATGGTTGTAATAGTTGGTGTGCAAAAAGGGTTTGGGGAATGATGCCGGAAGAGGCAAGACTTTCCAACCACCTCTTTGGGTATGTTTTCCTGACTCCAACTGCCCTGAGCTTCAGGTACGCTCACTGTTCCACGCAGCGGGTCAGGCCTTACAACATCTCTTGAATGAACAGGCCAGAGCACCTGCTCCGACATCAAAAAAACCATAGCTGGAATCTCAAATCAAAAACGCCCATTCCCAAAAAAGAAATTGGATGGGTTTCTGGGGGATTGGAAACCTTGTTATTTTCCAAGCAACCTTCAATGTGGTGTGAATGATTGGCTTCATCATCCAATTGAAACAATCATTTATAGCATGCATTTTTTCAGGTTTTTTTGATCATTAAACTGCTATATAGTTCCAATTTCCACAAAAAGGTCAGGTTTCCCCCCCGTTGTTGGGCGGTTTAACAGGCCGTTGGGTCCTGTTGATTCTCGAATTGAACCTGGCAGGAAGAAGGTCTTGCTGGTCCAGAGACGTTGGAAATCGATGCTGTCATTCTGCCGGCCTTTATGGAGTTGGACGTCCCAAATTTGACGGTTTCGTTGTGGGTGTTGTGCTATTCAACGAATGTCCCCCTGAAAAAGGGACCATTTTAATAGGAAATTTCATCTGAACCAAGCATCAATTTTCAGGGGACGTGTTAGGTTTCAGGTGGTGTTTTTCCGCCCTCCCAGGATGCCTGTGGTAAATGCAGGTTTAGGTCGGGATCCCCGAACGTAACAAAAAAATATATGAAGATCTGCTGGTCACGATTGCATCCTGAGAGGTTTTTGTTTTCAGTTCCGAGTTCAAGGTGGTTTTTCACACTCAATTAGCAACAGGACCTGTCTTATATCAAGGGTTCCCAATACTACTGTTGATGGCTGAAATCCTGCACCACCAAGGATGATGATTATCCCAATTATCCCATTACTTACTTACAAGGCTTTAAGCATCCCAGGTGCAGGATTTCTTCCATCAACAGTATGTCCCCTTTTTGATCACCTGCAGGGTCTTAAAGAGATGTATTTTTGTTAAACACAACCATTTGTTTCAAACACTCTGGGTGATGTTTTTTGGGGAAATCATGTCATGGTTTACACCGCATGGCATTTCCATTTTCTGTTGAGACGAACACCGAGTGTTTGTTTTTGACTGAAGAACGACTTGGATTGGTACTGAAATTGATGTTGGTGTTGCTATTATTTTTATTATCATCTTTACAGTAGTATTGATGATGGATGGATGAATGGATGAATAAATGATACTAGTAGTAAGAAGAAGAAGAAGAAGAAGAAGAAGAAGAAGAAGAAGAAGAA
>DF239714.1:26454-69756 GCA_000507305.1 Breviolum minutum Mf 1.05b.01 | reverse complement strand
AAGAAGAAGAAGAAAGAAGAAGAAGAAGAAGAAGAAGAAGAAGAAGAAGAAGAAGAAGAAGAAGAAGAAGAAGAAGAAGAAGAAGAAGAAGAAGAAGAAGAAGAAGAAGAAGAAGAAGAAGAAGAAGAAGAAGAAGAAGAAGAAGAAGAAGAAGAAAAAGAAAAATAGAAGAAGCCGGAGAAGAAGAAGGAGAAGAAGAAGGAGATGAAGAAGGAGACGCCATATCCATACATAGATTAACCAATAGTTATCATGATTTACCAGATGCATAGACATATGTATAAAGACGAATTGCCAACTTGACCCAGGTAGGTTTAGATTGAAAAATTACCCAGACAGGTTGGTGCATACCCCCAGCAAAAATACAAAACCCTTGAGGCGATGGGCTTCGGAGCCCAGCATTTTGCAATCGTTCGGTGGGCATTGGGAGTTCCTTGGCTTTTTTTCATTGAAAAAAAAAACGAAAAAACAGTGCCACCAAAAATCCAAGTTTACCCTCAAAAACCTAAGTGGGTGTTTCCTTAAATGGTGGTACCCCCAAAACACCCCAAAATGATCATTTTTAGTAGGAAAACCCATGGTTGTTGGGTACCAATATTTTCCGGCCTATTTTCAGGGGCCAACTGTTAGTTTTCAAGGGTTTTAACGGCTGATTCACGTAAAGCCATGATGGTTCATCTCCAAGTAAACGGTTCATCTGCTATTCCTGGCCATTTTTAGGTGACGCAGCCGGATTCAAAACTTTTGGGAAGGGTAACTGGGTGGAGATTCCATTGGAAAGGTGGATTTTTTTGAATTTAGAGATTTCTATGGCGTGATTTCAAGTAGAGCGTGCTTTTTGTGTTCCTGGAACGCCAAGTGTCCTATCTTTTTAGGCAACTTTACCCCTAAAACCAGCAACTATTGGCTTAAAAATAGGGCACTTGGCTTTCCAGGTTGGTGATTTCAAGCTAAAGATTTTGATTGTAGATGTTCCAATTCAATTTTAAATCATTTCTGCGAGATCTTGTGCCAGAAATCTGGGGAGTCTTGAACTGCAAACATCTTTGTTTTATGAATCTCAAGAACTTTTTCTAGCATTCTTCTCCCTTCCAAAAAATCCTGGTTTTCCATCTTGTGTTTCTTTAGTTGGTGACTTTTTTTACGGATCTCGATCCCATGGGATGAACATCGTCACCATTGTTCACCACCACATGGTGGTTCAATGGTAGCATGTTAAACATGTTAAAAAAAATCACCTCTAACAAACAAACAAAGGATATCATTTGAGGGTACACTCCAAGGGCCTAACATATCCCCGACTATTTGGTCGGAATCCTTTCTTTGGAGTTTTTCTCCCAAGACCGCATCGTGGAAAGCGAAAACTCACATTAGTGCCATCGGAGGGTAATCCACTCCCAGTATTTCCATATAATAGGGGATAAACTCATCAACCCAATTCCGTAGGGGTTTATATTGATAAATTATATACACCTATTATAAGGATTCCCACTCAAGGTGGGATGAGTATCCATCCCCAATTTTTGAGGAGTGGTTTAGACCCTGGCACACATGGAAAAAGCTGGACACTTTTTCCAAACCACCCTTTTTTTGAGACGCAGAGTCGATCATCAAGCATTTGGCACCAAAAAACCTATCTGAAAAAAGGATGTTTGTTTGGGGGTTTCACCTCATTGTTCCTGAAACCCCACCAAAAAAATGGGTTGAAGGGTCGAATCTTCAGCATCTGAGTTCCTCACCACCTGAGATGATCTTCACCTTCCGAAAAAATACCATGAAATAGACACATCCGGGCCGAAACGTTAGACGTAGTTAGACGTGACTGGACCCGTTTGGCAAGGACGGGCGCAGAGATTCCAGAGGATCTCTTGAAATCAATGACGATCCCCAAGGTGCCAACAGAACTGACCTGACGTTTTGTTTTGGAGCCAGGGATGATGAGTTATCCAATAACGAATGGTACACAAAGGTGGTTTTTACACTCGCTTTCCTTTACTACCTTGTGATGTTGAGGGAGCGATTTGGAGTTAGGGATGATGTATTTTTTTTTCCGCTACTAAATGAGGAGCTTTTTTTTCGAACACCAGAATCCTCAAAATCCCAAGGTAGTCATGGATGATGGGATCTGGAAGCATGGGAGGATGGTAGTAGACTCCCTGAAACTAACAGTTCGCCTGTGAAAATAGGCCGGGCTCCCAAAGGGATTTCATCTTCCAACCATTGATTTTCAGGGGCTAGCCGTTACTTTCAGGGAGGGTACCCTCCCAAACAACTACTGCAAAAAAGCACAAGAGAAAAACTGATGCTTGGAAGACTTCTTTCTTATTGCGACGGCATTTTTCAAGTGCTATGTTACTATGTTCGTCCTGTTTTTGGGTGTATTTGTTTGTGATAGGTATTTGTCCACATGGTTGACATGACCAAAATGAACGCTTGGATTTTTGATTGACCATTCCCATGGAATGCATGGTTGCGTAACCAAAAGGATGAAGGATTTGTTTTGGTTTCACACGTGAATCACATGAAGTAGGATGATGGCAATCTGTTTGACGTTCTATGATCTAGGGTGGTGGTTCCGTTTTTCTCACCCCCAAAACTTTCGGAAGATGAATGATACCTAATTTGACGAAGATATTTTTCAGTTGTGTGTTGTTCAACCACCACGTAGATGCTAAACATGAAATCAGTTTTGTATAGTTTTGTCCTGATCGAGTGGGTCGATTGGAATGTTGACTGAGCGAACCTCAACAGTGTCATTCCTTCTTGCCGGGTTAATATGACTTGTGACAAATTAATCTGGTCATGAGCGATATGACAAAACATTTCGCTGTCACATGGCTTGTTTTTTGTGCAATGCGGCAAGTTGACACTGTCGATGGAAGAAATCCTGCACCAGTTGATATGTAGCATGTAGTTTTATCCCTTTATTTACAGGGTTTTATACATCTCAGGTGGTTAGCCGGATTTCAGCCATCAACAGTATGACTTTTGTGGCCATTTTTTTTCGTGGCCATGGCAGACTCTACAAAGTTTGGAGTTGTTCCAAAGAGTCTCCTGGGTATCAAACTCAGCTTGAGTTGCAGAAGAAATCAGGAGGGCCCGTCGTGGCGTAGAAAGTCTTGGATGATGTTGGCGTTTGGGTTTGACATTAACTGGAAACTTTATCCTCCGGTAAACCAACATAGTACCTGAAACACTAGGGTTGGAAGATTTAATTTCCTTTTCGGTTTCGGCCTATTTTCAGCGGGGAACCGTTAGTTTTGGGGAGTGTAAACATCCCAAATCATTGGGTTCTCCTTATTCCATATTTCACACCATGGGGTGGAGTTTTCAATGAATCTTTTCAATTCATCCAAGTAGAGATTTGATGGACTAGGACTAGGTACGTCTTTCGGATTTTTTTGATCATTTTTTGCTGCAAGGATGGATCACATGTTTCTTCTCCTTTACATATTATATACTTTACCTTTTGAAACTTCCGGCACCAGCTTGTGGAGTACTACTGGTAACCCTAATAACCCTAATATATTCTATTTGTATGTAGGTTGTAACCCATTGATCCTAACCATTGATCCCAAATTCCTGAGACACCAATGAATAAAACACCTACAAGGTGGGCCCCTAGCAGTTATGAATGGAGTTACTTCACCCCTACAAATGGCCTTATAAATGGCTAACTGTTCTTATAACCCTTGTTATAGGAGTTATAAACCCAGTTATAACTGGTAGGGGGCCCACCTTGTATTGTGATGGGATGTATATTTCACAAGACGTGTCGTTTTTTTTCTCCCTCTAAGGCCCAAGTGGACCTGGCACTCCACTCGCAGGACTTGGGCAAGTTTGATTTTGAGCTTCCTCAAAATCTAGGTGGTGGTTTCAAATATTTTTTATTTTCAACCCTACTTGGGGAAGATTCCCAATTTGACTAATATTTTTCAAAGGGGTTGAAACCACCAACTAGAAAAATGTTGGGAGAGTAAGAGGATGAACTGATAAATAAGAGGATTGAACTGATGAACTACCAACCTCAACTGGTGCACATTTTTTTCCATCAACAATAGGTCCCAATATCTTATCCCCCCGAAGACTAACATGAAAATGGAAACATGACTGGCTGGAAAATCCACCATGAATGAAGATGTATTTTCCTATTGAACATGTGGATTTTCGAGCCAGTCATGTTCGGTTTTCAAGGGTTTAAACTTTGCTGCATTTATATAAACCATATCCATCGGGTTTGGCCATTCATCCAATTTCCCCAATCTGGCGAAAAGTGAAGTACAAGGTGGGCCCCTAGCAGTTATAAATGGAGTTATAACCCCTATAAATGGCCTTATAAATGGCTAACTGTTCTTATAACCCTAGTTATAGGAGTTGTAAGCCCAGTTATAACTGGTAGGGGGCCCACCTTGTCCTTCTTTTTTTAAATTAAGACGTACCTCATCTGCACTGCTGCCGCTTTTTCCACACTTCCCCCCTTCAAAGTGTCCGCAAATATTTTCAGACGTACCTTTTTTAGAGTCTTCCGTTTTTTCAGGTGCAACCCGTTGTTTTTTTTTTGATTTCCTGGAATGCCTTTTGTGTCCTTTTTTTTTTTGTAGGCAACAACAAAATACCCCTAAAACCCAGCAACTAGGCTGCGCTGCCTTAAAAATAGGGCGTTCCTTGGCAAACTCCAGGTTGTTGTTTAAAGAACCTGAACCAGGTGATTCAAAGTGACCTTTTCATCCCCTAGTTGGAGGTCACTTAACCCCTTAAAAGGGTCACGTTTTCACCATCCCAAAAAGGTCACGGCTTGAATCACCAGGAAATCTTCCTTAAATCCTACGAAACGTTGGCAGGACGTGACGTCTGAGGATCAGATCTTGGATGTGGCTCGTGATTTGCTCTCCAGCGAGGCCACGGGTCAAAATTTCGCTTCAGTTGAGTTGAGTTTGGGGGGTTGATGGATGTGATTCGTTGATGATATACACCCCAGAAAACTAACAGGTCCCCTAAAAAGGGACTATTTCAATAGGAAATACATCTTCCAACCATCATTTTCAAGGGATATGTTAGTTTTCAGGGTGGTACTACTTTGTATTCTAATAAAGGAGTGAACAACCTCCCTGAAACTAAGATAGTCCCTATAAAAATTGACCCTTCCTGGAAAGGAGATTCCTAGTCGAAACTACCCGTTGTTTAGGGGATACTTGGAGGATCATCCCAGTTAGTAAGTGGTTAGTAACCCCCATTTATAAGCCATTTAGCCCATTTGGAAGAGAATAACCCTGCTTAGGGGACTTACTAACCATGGTTATTAACCACTTCCTAACTGGGATGAACCTCCAAGATGTGTTAGTTTTACGGAGCGTATAGTTTTTCCACTACTTTCCCAGATGCCCCAAATAGATGGAACGGGATGGGAATATTTACCTACAGCCATTCCCCTTGTTAATTGGGGGCCGTTTTTCACCTTTCATGAAGGTAAATCCATACATTCGGAGCATCTGGGTTTGTAATAAAGGAGTTTATACGTATTCTTTTTGGAAAATTCAGTCACCATCATATTAAGACTTTTTTTTGAGCAAGTAAATATTATCATATTATTATACATATTATATAGTTTTCATTTTGCTCTGAACAACATTTTTTGAAGATATTCTAATACATCATCATGCAATTGTCAGTTGGTGGTTTTAGCTTGTTGGTATACTCAGTATACTCCTTTAGGTCCATTTCCTAAGTGATACTTTCCGCGCATAACGGATTCCTCCGGAAATAGACAAGCCACCAATTTGGTGAAAACCGCCAGTTCACCATTGTCTGAACTCATTACAAGACAAGCACTTCCAAAAACGGATTGGTTGGTGGATTGACGTTTGGCTTCTCCAAAATACAGTAGTGTGGAATCCCAGAACAGTTGTTTTTTCCCTTGAAGTTTAACATGCAACCTGGTTTAAAGACAACTTTGCTTTTGAGGCCCGGCCTATTTTCAGGTTTCCATGTTCATTTTCTAGGGTGTATCCTTCCGGTGTAAACTGGCTGTTTTTAGGGAGGGTATTTTCCATAATATAACTTTGGGCAAACTAATTTCAGGTCCAAAACCGGCCACGTAAAGGACACAATGTGGTGCTTTTTTTGTGGAGGAAGCTGACGAACCAAACATGACCCCCAAAAAAGATGGAAGGCTTGGTGAACTATACAAGTTTACCCAGATGGGTTGGATACCCCTATATAATCTGGGTGGTGGTTTCAAATATTTTTTATTTTCAACCCTACTTGGGGAAATGATCAAATTTGACTAATATTTTTCGGATGGGTTGAAACCACCAACTAGTAGTTATTTTATCGATCTGGGCAATTTATAACGACCTGTTCCCGCCGGGAACGGTCACCTTAAATGGGTGGTGAAATGTAAGGGAATTCCGGGCCCCAAAATCCCCAACCAATTCAGGTTAAGGATTTATAATTATAATAACTTGCCCATGTTTTATGATGTTTTTTTTATTGTTTAACAGTTGGAGAACTGTGGAACTCAAAAAAGCCCAGGTTTACGACAACAAATCAAACCAGAAAAAAACAATACTTTGGGTGTGGCCCCTTCCCAGGATTCCAGTGGCAAATAAAGGTTTATAGGGATTCCCTACTAAAAACGGAACGATCCTGGGAAGGCGCCACCCAAACAATACTTATTTTGTACCCTCCCTGAAACTAACAGCAAAAGCACCTGAAAATGGATGGTTGGAAGATGATCCTTTCCTTTTGGCTATTGGCCTATTTTCAGGGGCACACTCGCTGTTAGCTTCAGGGAGGGCAATTTTGTTTCTGGTGTTTTACCCAAGTGTTCTCTCGGATACCGCTATTTTGGAAAAGCCTCATGTATAATAAGCCCCCACAAATCAATCTCATTGCGGGGAAGGCAAACTATCCAGATATTAGGGGATCCAAATCCCAGAATATTTAGAGTGTAAAGCATAATGAGATTACACATCTATGTGGGTATCCTATCATAAACCACTGAAAAAGGTTTGGGGATACTGTTGATAGAAAAAAGTCCCCCAAAAAACACCTGGGATGTATAAAACCCTGTAAATAATGGGGATAAACCTATGAACCTCAACTGGTGAGTTTACCGGATTTCTGAACCAACAACAGTACTTCATGAGATCCGCCTGAAGCTCTGGCGGCTTAGAGGGGTCCGATGCCAGGAGATTGCTTCAGTGCTGCCAGATTTCAATGATGCTATAGAAGAAGGTGCCCCAAAAAACGGGGTGGTGTTTTTTCTAAGAAATCTCCAACAGGACCCAGTGAATGGACCCCTAAACCTGAGTATCTAATAGCTCTAGCAACTTACTTAGGGGTCCGTTGGTAAGGTCCTGTTTGATTTTTGATTGTTTTTTTTGGTGTGTTCCATTGCTAGGTGGTGAAGCTTCAAATATCTTTGGGATTTTCAACCTTGAGAAAACTTGAGGAAAAATGATTCCGAAACGGTGAAACTTCAAATATGTGGGATTTTCACCCCGAAAAGATGAGGAAATGATTCAATTTGATTGATATATGGGTTGAAACCACCAACTAGATTGACATCTGAAACATTAAAGGGCCAGGCAAACCCCCACACATTGATGGTGTTTTTTTTGCGGCCGCTTTTGCGGCCTGGTTTGCCGGAGGTGGCCGCTGGGCAATCAGTCGTCTCAATCATATCTCATACGACATGAAAAAAAACACCTCAGATATTTAAATGTGCATAGGACTGGGTGGTGGTTTCAAATATTTTTTATGTTCACCCGAACCCCGATCCTTGGGGATGATGATCCAATGCTTGCGCATATTTTTCATTCATGGGTTGGTGAAAAACAATGAACTAGAAAATCATTGAGGAACAATTTCCCTGGTTGTTTGGGTCAAGGTGGCAGTAGGGATGACAATTTTTGGGCCCTTTTGAGTAGAGACTTTGAACAAATCGAGTGCGTATCTTGGATATCGCTGGTTGGTCCTTGATTTTGCGATGTTTGGATGCCATTTTGAGTCCCAAAAAGTGTTGTTCTCATAAGTGGTTTTTACCTCGAAACTGGGGGACGATGAACAACCCAATCTCACTCATACTGTTGATGGAAGAAATCCCAAGCAACCACCTGGGATGTATAAAACCCTGTAAATAATGGGATAAACTGCCAACCTCAACTGGTGAGTTTGCCGGATTTCTGAACCATCAACTGTATTGTCTCCAGTCGGTCGGTCTACCGTTAATTACTTGCCTTAATCTTCATCATCTTTGCGAAGTTATTAATTTCTCTGGAACAACAGTAGGTTTTCTCCACATTCATATCCATCAAGAGTGGTTTCACTGCTGAAATCAGGAAAGTACCACTTGCGCAGCCAAGAATGGTACTTTCCTACATGTTCCACTAGGATGTCCCAGAAAGTTAGGATCAAAGGTGAGTAGATCATTGGGTTATTTCACGCTATATCCCATTTATAAGTAGGTTAAATATCTAACCCATTGATCCTATGGATCCTAACAAACCCAACAGGACATCCATCCGCAGAGAGACATTTCATGGAGGATCAACCCATATCTTGGATACGTGGGTTGGCAATAACCAGATGTGAGGTGACGTTAGTGACCCCTTCCATTCATGGCCATCACCATGGCTTATAAATGGGGGTAACCCTCCCCATGTTTAAGAGGAGATACATCTTCTGGCTGGTGGTTTGAAACATTTTTTATTTTCACCCCGAAAATTGGGGAAGAGGAACCCATTTTGACGAGCATATTTTTCAAAGGGGGTTGGTTCAACCACCAACTAGATCATCGTATCAAGAAATATCCCCCGCTTCAAGCACCTCTTTAAATTTCCCGAGTTTCACCTGAGTTTTGTTGATTCGGCCAGTCGTGGCAAAGGCGGCTAGGTTTCCAACTAGTCTTCAATCCAGGTGCACTTTCTGTTGCCATGTTAGTTTACTAGAAGTTACTAACTTACTAAGTGGGGAGTTCCTCCAAGCACCGACTTGTCAGGCCTATGTAGTTTTCGTGGACCTTTCTCCACTGGCTTTGCAGCTGGTTTTTACGTGGAACTTTGGATAGAGGTGCAGTGGCAGCCGCCAGCCCTAAGTATGTAGGTTCTAAGTGGACGGTGCCAGATGAAGGGTATCATAGGTAAGGATATAGTAACAGATTTCAGCTAAGAAGTTGAGATTTTTTTTCCTTTAAGTTCCCCTTGCAGTAGGGTTAAAATAAGTCACACCAGTTATCTACTTTCAATTCGTACCCTGGACCTTTAATTGACATTAGACATTAATTAAACATAATTAAACAACATCATTTTTTGGAGATTTTTTTATTTAAAGCTGGCTGGCGCTTTTCATGTGAAGAGCTTTAAATCAAAAATTCAATGTGGCCAATATTTCCCATCCATTTCCCCTAGCAGCTTAGCGAGCAAATGGCCGGTAACTGCTCGGGGTGATCAGCTGTCTGCCAGTGATCACCACTTGGATGTCCCAGGAAGTTAGTAAAAGGTTAGGATCAGTGGGTTGCAACATGTTACAACCCTACTATATCTTCAAGTTCCAATCCGATCCGAAAAGAATAGGAATGTAGGTGGTGCAATCCCTTTCCAATCATCAGGACATAACAAACGGATGCTTAGGGAATATGTTTCAAGTGGGATGAAACCATATGATCAGGTCATGCATCAACCAGTATCATGAAGGTTGATTCGTCCTTTCAGGTCTAAAACCCACCGGTTGTTTTTGGTTGTGTTTTTGGTGTTGGAATTTTCCGGTAAACACCGGAGAGGTTCCCCTGCCTTGGGGATTAATCTCACCTCGCCAGGTGTTGGTGGCCGACCTTTTCGAGGCCTTTCAGGCGACAAAAAGCTGGGCGGATGGTCAGGTTGGAGGATCAGATCATCCCGGTGAATTGCACGGCCCTTGGTTTTTAACAGCAAAAAAAACACACAAAAACATGATTGCTTCAGAATCACTACCAAAAAAGGCCTTATTTCTTAGGGGGGTGATGGCATACTTGGAGGATGGGCTCCTGATTTTGTCACAAAAACTAAGATGATTGGCTGGAGACGCACCAACATTTTCAATAGGAGATACATCGACTCGTTCATGGTTGGTTTTCCAATGTCATGGTTAGTTTTTCAGGGAGTAAGTGGTTAGGATCACTCCCATTTATGAGCCATGTTCATGGCCATTTGGAAGGGGTGCCACAACCCCAAGAATTGGGGACTTACGATTACCATGGTTACTCCCCACTTCCTAAGAGTGTTTTCGAACTTGCGCCGGTCAGTTCTTCCAAGTTCAAATTCAAATTGTTTACCTTTCTCTATGTAATTGTTTTTGGTTGTTTGCTTCTCAAGGGAGAAACGACAAAAACCTTGGTTATTTGGGGTGTATATATATATATATATACATATAGGTGATTATACTACCCACTTATGTGGGAATTGTAATAACCCATTAAAAGGATCCCTATTAAACAACCAGTATAATGGAAAGTACGAGTTGTTTTTTTGGTTTCTCAAGTGGAAAAATATGCTGGGGCAACTCGTGGTACCACATGGTAGTTTAGAAAAATTTCGAAAAGATATGATGATGATATGATGATTTTTTAAGCCTGCAAGTAGCAAAAACCATGCAAACACATGCTGCCATTGATTCATGTTCTCCCAGAGAAATGACTCGAATGAACTCTCAGATCAACACAGTTGCCAATGATGAGTCTCTGTTGGTTGAAGGTGGGGTGGTTAGTAGAGCTTCTCTCCCTGTTCTACGTTTGCTCCCCCCGGAAACTTCAGACTTTCAACCCAAAGCCATGGAGGTTTGGTTCAGGTGATTTTCCGGATTTCAGTTTAGGGTGATTCTGATGTTCCAACCGTCAATTTTCAGGGGTGTACCCTCCAAAAAAAAGAAAGCTCCACAGTCACAGGCACCTGACACAACCTGGTTTTTGTTGACGCAATTGATCAGCAGGACGTTTCACCAATTTGATCCAATTTGGTTTCAATAATTTTTTTCCTTTGTACCATGCTAAATCACCCATTAAACCACCATTTGGAAGAATATTTTTTTCAAACTTTTTCCATCTGCATCGAAGAGTCGCAAATCCAAGTTGTACAAGGTTAAGTTAAAACCATCGTGGTGATTCCCAGCAACCTTCTCGCCTCCAACATACCCCCAGAGAAATAAGGCCTTGTCAAATTTATCAAGGGCTTATGAAAACTGATTGGTTTCCCTTCATAAGGCCCGCTATTTAAAACCCTTATCAAACTGAAGGGGGGAAAAGGGGGTAGGTTAGGAGGGGGGTTGGTTGGTTCGCCCATAAAATTGACCCCCAGAGGCTGATGATGAAAACATCTCTCCCTTGGGGAAGCGCATGCGGGAGCGGTCGACAAGAAAAATGGGATGTGGTGAGATGAAGCCAGGTTTTTGATAGGATCAATGTGGGAATGGTATATTTACATATATTTACCTACGTTGATCCCATAAATATCAGCTATTATATAAACGTAGAGCAAAAAACATATATATATATATATAATATATATATATATATATATCAGTCACATGGATCCGTCATGGGTATTAGACTCCTTTCGCATTTCGAGTTTCGCGTATTTGTTATAGTTTTGAAAATAGAACTCCTGATTGGTTCAGAGGAAATCCTGAATATTGAAATGTGTATGCCGGGGCACCCAAAAACTATGTCACTCATGAATTACAACGGAAATTAACGGCTAAAGAACCTGTTCTAACTACCAAAGAAAAAACCTTGGTGGTGGTCTCAAACATTTTTTTATCTTCATCCCTAATTTGGTGAAGATTCCCATTTTGGACTAATATTTTTCAGATGGGTTGGTTCAACCACCAACCAGAAAACCATGGAAAACAGGAGCTCTTGCTGGCTCCTGGTGGTGCCAATAGCAAGGGTGCCGCTACCTTATTGCGCGAGCTGCGTGGTCGTGGTCCTAAGGTCTGGTGGGTGGAATGTTTGGGCGGTTAACTCGCAGTGCGAGTTGGGAGTTGGGTGGAATTTTTTGGAGAATTTTTTGAACAAAAATCTTCAGGTGATTAAAGCCGTGACCCAACTTGATTCCTTAGTTGGAGGTCAAGGGTCAGTTATATAACCATCCCAAGAAGGTCACAAAGAAACATGCCACTCTGCTGTTTTTGTTTTTTCAATGCAAAAATTGTGGTTTTGCGGTCGTCATTTGTTTAGAGTAAAAACGACTAGGGATTCCAACGAAAAGATCAAAGCATAATCTTTGGGAGTTCTGAATATCATGGAGATTCATGGAGACATATTAATAGACCCTCTGTGAAACTAACGTAGCACCTGAAAATGGATGGTTGGAATACGATCGTTTCCTCTTGGTATGGCCTATTTTCAGGGGCTATGTTAGTTTTGATTTTAGGGAGTGTATATATATATATATATTATATAATCATTTCCGCGTCATTAAGGAGTTCTAAATATCATAAGACTTTCTGTTTTCAAAACCTGTTTGATAGCTGTACGATTCTTCGGAATCTTGTTGAGTCCAAGAAATCTCCAACAGGACCAACTGAACGAAACCCTAAACCTAAGAACCTGAGTATCTAATAGCTCGATCGCAACTTATTTATGGGGTCCATTGGGATTCGGTCCCATTCGAAAATTTGATACCCAAAGGATCCATGTATGGTATATTTACCTACATTTACCACAAATTCATGATAAATGTAGCTAAATATACCATTCCCATGGATCCTATGGGATAGATGGAATCAATTCTCGATTTGACACGATTTTGGACTTGGATTGACTCTCGGGTTTTTTTCAGGTGGGTCCCTACCTGAAGCAGCTGGGGTTAAAACGGCCCGCCGCTTGAAAAAGTTGTTCACGTTTTTTTCGGTCGTGGTGAGTGGTGAATCTTTGGGGAAAGCGATGCGGCGATGCGTGAGGTGATCTTGAAAAGGGGAACAAAAATATCTGGAAAATCCGGATTTCCGGGAGGACGTGACGTGAAGAAGGGTTTAACATGATAGATTTGTGTTGTGTATAGTAGCTTTTTTAGGATTTGTGTGTTTTTATTTTGTAGCTTTTTTTTTTTTAACGAAGTACAACTCGGAATCTTTCTGGTCAAAATTATGGCGTCCTCACTAATGACCTGGGCCCGCAAAAGGTAGTTGATGTTTCGGGAAATACCCTTATTTCAGGGACATCTAGGTTGGTGAAGTATTATAATTTGGCCAGAATCTTTTGTAGAGGTGCAAACCAGGTGATTCAAAGTGACCTTTTTGGGATGGTTAAGTGACCCTTTTAAAGGGTTAAGTGACCTCCAACTAGGGGATGAAAAGGTCACTTTGAATCACCTGGAAATTGTTTCTTTGTATCTTGACTCTGAACTCTCATTTGTTTTTGCCCGACCCAGTAGAAGTGAAAATTATTGGGACTCTAATTTTCATTTCCAGTTGGCTTCGATGGCATGCAATTGAGCAAACAAACAAACAACCAAACAAAACACAAACAAACAAACACAAAAAATAAAGTTCATGAGGCTTGGTATTAAAAAGGATGTACCAAGAGACGAAAAAAAAAACACCGTGCTGATTGGGCTCAAAAATCGTCGAAACTGGGGCGGGAAAAACGCCAGCATTGATGGTTGTCAAGGCCTCAGCAAAGCCTAGCAGATAACTAGGTGGCGGTTTCAAACATTTCTATTTGGGTGTTTCCAAAAATGATGGTACCCCAAAATGGATGGTTTATAATGGAAAACCCTATTTAAAATGGATGATTTGGGGGTACCACTATTTTTGGAAACACCCATTTTTACCCCTACCTGCGGAGATGTTCCAGTTTGACTCATATTTTTCAGATGGAATGAAACCACCAGGAAGGTAACGAGTATTATTGGATTCAGATTGGACCCTTGTTACAGGCAGTGAATGTAAAGACATCCCAAAGAGATTGTTTTGAAATGACCTTTGAATCACCTGAGGTCTTGCCTTCGCTGAAGGACAGCGTGGAACAGTAATTGGACCGCTGGGAGGAGCCGCCGGGAGGGTTCGGGGGCGCTTGCAGAGCTGCCGCTGCGTGTGGTTCACGAAACCGAATCCGGTGTTTTTTGCATTACCCCAAATAGGGTCCATATATGACATACGGTTGATGGAAAGAATCCTGCATTAGTTGAGGTTGGTAGTTTATCTCATTATTTACAAGGTTTTATGCATCCCAGGTGGTGCAGGATGTCTTCCATCAACAGTATTTACCTGCATTTACCATAAAAATCAACGATTCAATGTGGGTAAATATACCAATTTGATGGATCCGTCATCAGTTATTGAACACGACATGTGACCAAGAGTTGGGAACCTAACTTTGCAATAGCTCAAGATTAAACATGGATGGTTTCATGAACCTTTTTTAATGCTGTTTTTTGTATGCCGTATTACAATGCTGTATATGATACCCATACAATTTACAAATGCAATGCACATATATACATATATCATATATATATATATGTATAATTACATACATAGCAAAGAATTAGCAAATCCTGGTTTAGTGCGTGTGTTTTCCTGTAATTATGTGCATTGAACTTTGTCGGAAAATGCTGTATTGGTAATGCGGCTTTGCCAGGATCATGAACAGTGTCGGGAATTTCGATCGTGTTCCTCGGGAGCACCCCATGTTTTGGGAAGCCCTTTTGATTTTGTTGTTGTTGTTGTTGTTGTTGTTGCTGCATTTTTCCAGAACCAACCAACACTTGGCGCCAATTCACTGTGACCCGTTAAGGGATGGTTCAGTGATCTTTTTGAAAAGCTTAAGTGACCTCCAAGTAGGGGATCAAGTTGGGTCACATCGAAGCACCTGGTGTATATATATATATAATATATTTATATAAATAGATTTACATACGTACATACATACCTACCTACCTACCTACCTACATCCATACATCCATACATCCATACATCCATACATACATACATACATACATACATACATACATACATACATACATACATACATACATACATACATACGTACCTACCTACCTACCTACCTACCTACCTACATACATACATACATACATACATCCATACACACCTACATAATTTTCAATGGGAATCCCCCACGGTTTTGAAAGCAACTTGTTAACCGAATCTATACATGTATTAAGCACAAATGAACAAGATATATATAATATATTCCAACAAAAATATATAGATACATTTAAGTTAATTTGTTGATATTTCGACAAATGAACATAATATTAAACACACAAAGTTCCCGAAATTTCCATGGTACGAAAACTGTGAACACGAAATCTAAGGCCCGTCGTCGGGGACACAAAGGTCCACGATCGATGGGAGGTCAATCGTACCTGGGACGATCTTTCTCGACGCGCCTTTCCGGTCGGGTGGGTTCGGCAGGTGAGCTACGCCCATTTACAAGCCATTTAGGCCACTTATAAGGGGAATAACCCTAGTTAGGGGACTTACTAACCATGGTTATTAACCACTTATTAACTGGGATGATCCTCCAAGTACGGGGCCCCTGATTGGTTGGGTTCTATACCCTCCAGGGAACGAGAAAACATGTCCCACCTGGGCCAAAAGTACCTTTAAAGGCGGATATGTTAGTTCCAAGGAGTGTAGTGGATTATACTACCCAGTTATATAGATGTTGTATAGGGAATATGAAAGGCCTTTATAAGGATCCCCCCATTAATGGAATGTCAAAAGGGTTTTGAGCCCTGCTCTGGTGATGAATATATATACTCTTATTTTTTTCAATGAAATACTGTAAAAGTTTAGACCAGTTCTGCGAAGACGCACTACCATTGGAATGGGATGAATACTAAATTTCTACGTCAAATATTAGGTCAGCTCTTCAATGGTAAGCTTTGCAAGAACATGGTGGTTGACTCCTTTTGAATGCTGATAAACCCAAGAAAATGGTGAATCTTTTGTGTAAACCAACTGTAGTGAGCTTATTTAAGAAGATGGTGAACAGGAGTTACTTCACCAGCTTTTTGAAGTTGCAGGGGTGCGAAGCATCATCTAAGGGAAGTTTCATTGAAACCAAGTTCCTTTCTTGAATTTCCATGAAATGACCCTTAAAAGCAACTGTCCAGTGGTTTGAACATCTCATGCTGTAGTTTCCTATGTCATTTTTGTAGCTTATCTGAAAAGGAGTTTCAGCAAAATCCTAACCTTTCAGCCAGTCGGGGGATTTGGGAAAGCTAGTTCCCAGTTGCTTGTGGTTTTCGTTGGCTTGTTGTAGATTGAAGGGAGTTGAACAACTACTGTAGCCATCTTGTATCCATGTGGTTGAAGGGTTCACAGAAAGCCCACCGGTCCATTTGGTTACCAAAAAGAAACCATAGATCCTGGAAAACAGCCGCGACGCTGTTGATAAAATCGACATCAACTTGAGCACTCCCCCTAAACCAGTTGCCCCGAAAAGGAAATATATATTTTTTTGAAAAGGTCCAGTGTTTCCATCGCCATGTAAGCTTACTGGAGGGATGTTTAAATTATGTATTTACATCCGTTTTTTGGGTGTCAATCATTTGGGTCACAAAAACGCCCTGAAATGGTCCTTCGTTCCGGTTTCTGAAATTCGAAGAAAGTTCGGTGCCGCAAAGTTTGGTTCTTTGTTCACTTTTCTAGGAATCCCCTTCCAAGAGGGAGAGAGAGAGAGAGAGAGAGAGAGCCCTTTGTTTTTTTTGTATCGGGAAAACATAGGATAATGCATGGATACAGTAATGCAATTTTTTTGAAGGCAACTGGATTGCTTGTTTTCGGGGTTTCAAGTTGATGGAAATTAACGCCGCAACAGCTGTTTTCTAGGTAGGTTGAACAACAATACTATTTTAAACCACAAACAACAATCTAAATCTAGAATCTAGGTGGTGGTTTCACATATTTTTTATTTTCAGCCCTACTTGGGGAAATGATCCAATTTGACTAATATTTTTCAGACGGGTTGAAACCACCAACTAGAAATGGTGGTTCAGAAGTAAGATATATAATCCTCAACTGACCTGAAATTTTGGAGGCTGGTAAAAGTGTTTCTGACAAAAAATCCGATGGATAGGGACATCGGGGTTGCTTTTTTTTGAAGTGGCCACCCTGTTTTTTTACACCCTGAAACGGGGTGTCAAAATCGTGTTTCCATAGTTTCAGGGTCAGGATTCTGGAAGGTGGGCCCCTACACCTTGCAAGTAGGGTGAAAGAACTCCATTTATAGGGGTGAAATAACCCCAAGCTACCCATTCATTTATAGGGGCCCCCCGTTTCACCCCATAACGATCGGCTCCGGGGCCGACCTTGTGAGGGTTATACGGTTATACATCCAGATAGAAATGAATTTTTCGTCGTCTCTTGACCTCCAAGGTATGATTATGAGTCATCTTCTTTCCCTACATCTCCTGCCCCTTGGTGTGGAAGAAGCCGCCAAAAAATGACCAAAACCAAGGCTTCTTTAAGGATATATGGGAGCGTTAAAGATGGTTTCTTGTACCTAGTTGTATTGGCGCATCATACGCCTTTCTAGGAATGATTTTTAAACCAATCACAAGTTCCAAAGGGTTTTTTTGTGCATTTTATGGCAAATTTACTTGGAAGGTTCCGTTGTCTCCCAAGTTTTCCGGTAGTTTGGTCAGGAATATACAGGATTTTCATTGATTTTCGCTAACTTGACCATGGAACGGATGAGCTTTGCGAATTGAAATTAAGATCAATTTTTCCCAGAATGGTTTGTCAATTCGGAAGGGTTCGGCTGCCATGTCCATGGCATGGGATTTCCTTAAAGGTCAGGATGCCAGTCACCACCCCGGATTTAAGGGTCACACTTTTTTTCGGATCGAAAAAAATCGCAAAACTTAACGGGTAATTGCCAGGATTGCATCCTGCGGGCCCGGTGTGTAGGATCCAAGGCATTCCAATCTTGACACGAAGATCCAAGGGATTCCAAGCTTTGGTACCCAGTGAAACCATGCTAACCATGATCCTCTTTGGATTTTCGAACCGCACCGTAAAAAACCTGGAAAACCCAGCAAGTTCCAGTTGCCGGTGGGCGGGTACCATATTTTTCAAGGGCAAGGGGTCAAAAAACAAAAGTGATCAGGGGTCAAAACAACAAGGTCGGGGGTCAAAAGAATAGCTAGGTGGTGGTTTCAAATATTTTTTTATTATGTTCACCTCTACTTGGGGAAGATTTCCATTTTGACTCATATTTTTCAAGGGGGTTGGTTCAACCACCAACCAGATAGGTTCCCCTTTTTCAAGTATATCTTTTGCAGTCCCAAGGGTGGATATAAACCAGAGCTCCGGTTGGGTGGCTGCAATTTGGTTGTTTTGGCAGTAGCGCTAAGGAGTAAAATCTCATCGTTTACGCCATAACTTTTTTGAGTCCATAAGTTTATCCCATGATGGAAGATCTGGTTTTATACATCCCAAGTGATGAAGGATTGGAGCGTGATTGTCCATGTTTACACCCTGAAACAGAGCGTGACCAAAATCGGTCGCAAAATGACAAGGTTGCAGACTTGTCCCGTGTACATTTTCGGAAACAAATACCAGGGTTTGGCTTTGATTCACGGCCAAATCTACAACCCTGAATTAGGAAGATGGATTTGGATGGGATTATTTGAGATAAGCCTGGAACCTGAAAACATCCGTTTAGAACCTGGCAATTCTTTGAGTTTGTGGCCTGTTTGGGATGGTGAGTTCATGTGACCTTCCTGGAACGCCAAGTGTCCTATGTTTGTAGGCAACTCTACCCCTAAAACCAGCAACTATTGCCTTAAAAATAGGGCACTTGGCTTTCCAGGTTTTGAATATTTATTGAATCGGGACCTCCAAATATGGGATCAAGATGGGTCACCTTAAATCGCCTGGAAATGGTTGTTTCAATTGGATGATTCCACACCTCTACTTGGGAAGAGGTTGGAAATCACCATTGAAATTCAAAAAAACTGCCTGGAAATCACCATCACCGTGGAAACGACTTTTAATTTCCATTTTCTATGAACGCCCGAAACAACCCCGCCATCCACTGGTTGCCTTTCAAAAAAAAAACAGGTACTTGTCCTATACGTTTTCCAGATGATTGGCTTTCGTTTTTTTTCTTTTCCTGGAAAATGTCTTTTGTCATGCGAATCTAAGGGCGGGTACCCCCCTGTTTGCCACCACCATCCCCCCCCGGGAAATAAGGTTTTCATTAGGGGATTTTTTTTTTCCAGGGAAAATGATGGGCTTCATAACCCCCTTCAAAAGGCCTTAATTATTTTTCTTGGGGGAAATGTGGCATTTGGGGTGGGTGGGTCCCTTAGGTTCCCATGATATCTTTTAAAACCCACCAGGCCTACGACCAGTTCTCATGGCCGCCTCCGGGACTTGCGCCATACTCGTCGTTTCACGACACTTACGATGCTTGGTTTCGGTTTTTTTTTTTTGAGAAAGAGCAGGTATCGGGATCTCATTTCTCCCCCAAAGACTCAGGCACTTTGAAAAGAAGACAAGTTGCTGTTAATTTCCATCAACTCGGAACCCCTAAAAACAGCAATCCGGTTGCCTAGAAAATTGTACTTTACTTTCATATGTTTTCCAGGCAGCTGCATGGAGTTTTTTCAACCTATAAACCTGTGACCTATTTAAAAGCCTGGGTAACTTTCGTCTCTTACTTGGAGATGATTTGAGCAATGAAAAAACCTTGAGGTTTAGGGTTATATAGGGGATTACACTACCCAGGTATGTGGGGATTATCACTATTAAACAACCAGTATAATGATAATGGAAAGTAAGCGTTTTTTTTTCGTGGCTCATTTGGAATGGTTGAAAATTCACCATCCACTTCCTGTAATCATGAGAATCCAAGGGGCCCCACCCCTCCAATGCCACGAAAAAAAACCCAAGAAATCGCAATCGCCTTATGTAAGGGTTTATTAACCACCAACAAAAAAAGGAACATATGGGGGTTTCCTAAAATGCTGGTACCCAACAACCATGGGTTTTCCTACTAAAAATGATCATTTTGGGGTGTTTGGGGGTACCACCATTTAAGGAAACACCCATATTTCTTGGGGGGTAAACCTGGCATTGGGAGGTTGGGCCCCTTAGATCCAAGGTCTTTGGTGCTAAGTAGGGTCCATAAAATGTCCTGCTGGAACTCCCTCCAAAGTTGTTATGAGATTTATTTGGTCAAATGATAGCGACCTAAAACACGAGTTTTCACCCCAAAAGGTATAGCTAAGCAAGGGAAATCCCCCTTTATTTCAGTGAAATATTATTATTTGGCCAGATTTATCAGAGTGTTAGGGTGCCGAAAATCATTAAGAAACCAAATAAACCATTAGTCTCCTTTTTAGATGTACCATATTTACAAGGTGGTCCCCCCTAGGATCGTTACAAATGGGGCCTTTCTTTGTGCCCCGATAAATGGGCCGACTAAATGTGTAGCTGAGGTTATAACCTAAAGAAGCGGGAGTTAAGACCCGATTTATAAATTTCAACTGTACCATTTTTTTAAAGATATTTTTATATACCTGGAAAGCCAAGTGCCCTATTTTTAAGGCAGCCTAGTTGCTGGTTTTAGGGGTAAAGTTGGGTAAAAAAATAGGACACTTGGCGTTCCAGGTTTTTATATAGTACAATTTGGTCTCCAATTTTGAGAAATGCAAAAACCGCTGTCTCATGGAAGTAGGTTTGGGCTCGTTGTAACAGTCCCACAAGAATTCTCACTTTATTAGTCGGGCCCCCGAAAAGGTATCTTCAATGTGACTGTTACAGGGACAGGGGGACCAAAAGTATATTGGGATATATTGGGGGGTTGATTTTGCCACAATTGCTCGGTTCAAGGACCATGATCGCTATGGGCGTGATCGGTATGAGCATGATCGTTACGAGCGCGATCGCTACGAGCATGAACGCTACGAGCGAGAGCGTTACGAGCAGGAACGTTACGAGCGTGATCGCTATGAGCATGATCGTTATGACTATGATTCTCACTATGAGGGGCGCAATGGGCATCAGCAATACGACGGGCGATATGGACATGAACGACATGGACATGACCGATGGGGTGATCGATATGGGATGAACGAGCAGTACAAGCAGAAGCTACCGGATTACATTGATCCAAGGAGAACACGAGCGATCTTTGTCATATGATGTATCAAGCAGCATGTGGTACCCTCTAGGGAACTAACACATCCCACCTGGGAAAAGGAAAATCATCGACTCAAAAAAGTGCCAGCTGGTAGTGGATATTTATTTGTTAGTTTCCAACGAGGGTGTAGGGGTTGAATTTGATATGAACTTTTTCTGCATTGCAGACTAGGTGGTGGTTTGAAACATTTTTTATTTTCATCCCTACTTAAGAGCAGCGAAGAAAACCACTCGTGTAATAAGAAGTAAGGCTGTTAATGTCAGATGGCTCCGTGAAAGCTAAAACGCTGGCCGCGAAAGATTCGCGAAAGAGTTTGTAAAAGATCTTTTGCGAAAGGATCGCGAAAGCCGAAAAATGCATATGACAAATGACAAATATTGGATTCATTTGTACGAAAATGTGAGCAAAGTACACTGCTAGGATACTACTATAGGATAAGATTGGATAAGGTTGATGTTGTAAAGGAGCGTTGTGGGTCCAGAAAGGTTGGTGCAAATAAAGAAGTGGAATTGCCAAAACAAAATTCTCGTTCCCTCAAAGTCTGGTCCTCAAAAATATTCGTGGAAATCCGCGAAAGTCGCGCGAAAGCTGCGCGAAAGGTGCGCGAAAGCTGAGGTGCCCAATCAAAGGCCCTTACCCCACGAACTCACGTCTAATAAATATAATTTTCCCTTTTATGTACTATATGAAGTATCTATAGCTGTGTTTNGCTCCAGGGAAAATGTCCAATTTGACTAATATTTTTCAGATGGGTTGAATCCACCAAGCAGCAGATCATTGATCATTCTGAAAAAAATTATACAAAAAGGATTAGGTCAGAAGATGTCCTATAGATCATTGATCCATGTCCTAGATTGGATTTTCATGGATTTTCATGGATTTGGTGGATCCCTCTGGTCAAATTATAGCGACCTCACACGAGTTTTCACCCCAAATGGTGGTGAAAAGTAAGGGGAATCCCCTTATTTCAGGGAAACCTAGGTTGGTGAAATATTATAATTTGGCCCAGATCCCTATAGTTTTCATAATGAAAAAAAATCATCCACCAACCAGCAACTTGACTTCGCTCGTCTTCGAGCTTGGCAGGATACCAGCTCATCCTCATCCCGATCCCGATTATTTGGCCTACTTGGACTCCTTATATACTCCATTGGAAGGCCATGGCGGGAAACCTGACATGTTCAGTTTGACCACACCTTAGAGATCCAGCGTCGCAAAAATATCAAGTTTAGTCAAAATCGTCAATTTAAAAAACGACCGGAAACTACCGGAAGAGAAAGCTTGGTGTTTTGTCTTGTCTTCCAACTTTGATTTCTTTTTTGTTGGAGAAATCAATTGAAATCCCATTAAAAAAACAAACAAACAGTACCAACTCGGTGAGTTGTTGTGAAAGAAGCACCACTACATCAACCGTCGGACCCTCAGGCATGCCAACACAAGCGCCGATCATGCCCGAATTCGATGACTGGCGAGCTGATGATTGGAGGTGCCGATGACTTGGATACGTGGTGAAATAAACCCATGGTGAGGTTAGTAAGTCCCGTAGTGTTTTGGGGGTTTTGGGGTAAAAAATCCAAGTGGCATAAATTAAATCCCAAAGGATCCATGGGACTGGTATATTTGCCTATATTTACCATAAAAATCAACCAAATGTTGGTATATATACCATACATGGATCCTATGGGAATGGCTTATAAATGGGAGTAGCCCGGGTAGCACTTACGATATCTGGGATGATCCTTCAAGCAGCTGGCTTCCTTGGATTTGAGCTGATTGCTTGGGGCCATCCATGGCCATCCCGGGTCACTTTTTCAGGGGGTCATTAAACGGTCAACCCATTTTTTTGGGGGGGATCAAACTTGATACAATCCAATGCATGCTAAATTTGAAGGGTTTCGGCGCCATAAAAGTGCAGTGTTTGGGTTCGTAATATACGTACGTACATATACTCTATATATTTATTTATATATACGTACATACATATACATATAATGACCTTTATATTTAGGATCGAGTACAATTTGGAGCTACCCACCAGGTTTTGATGAGTGCTGATTATTAGGATGAAGGACTTCTATTCTATTCATTCCATGGACAAAAAAACCATGGTGTCTAATTTCTACGACCAACGTTGGTGATTTTCAGGGTGAAAGGTTGGTGTGAACAAAACACAATCCGGCAACCTTTACACCCCTGCAATTTAACGAATAGATACCAAACATGACCTAGGTGTTGGTTTCAAAAAACGATATATTTTCATCCCGGATCCCTGGTGGAATGATCCAATTTGACGATCATATTTTTCAATTGGGTTGGTTCAACCACCAACTAGTGCCTTTTTTTTGAGGGAGTACCATCATTTTGAGTATCTATATGTTAGTTTTCGGGGGTGAAAAACTGAGAATATTTCATCAGAAACCATTGAAGTTCAGGGTCCTTAATTTTTATGAGACACACACACTCACACACAGGAGAAGTTGTCCTTAAGATATGAATCTGGGTGGTGGTTTCAAATATTTTTTATTTTCACCCCTATTGGGGAAGATTCCCATCTTGACTAATATTTTTCAAAGGGGTTGAAACCACCAACTAGTGAATACATTCATTTCAAAGAAAATAAACAAGTTGAGAATTTCTTTGATGCCCAGTAAAATAGTTTGAGATTTTCCCCATGTTGGTTGTAATTATCATCTTGAAGCTGATTTTCCCATAGGATCCATGTATGGTATATCCCCACACTTACAATAAATGTCAACCAAATGTAAGTTTATATATCACGCATGGATCCTATGGGTCTCTTATTATTTGCAGCGCTTCCAGTTTGTTTAGATGTTCCACAAGATCGAGTTTCTCACTTTGTGAGTGGTAGGAACTAGTTTTTTTTTTTTGTGAGGATGGGGGCCCCATCCCCGGAGAAAAACGGGCCTGAGATTTTTTTTTCTGAAAAATTCTTAGTGAAATAATATCAACTTCACCTTTTGGCCTGTAGGTGTTGCCTTTGATTCATGGTCAATTATCTTTCAAATTTGATCAACTTCCCATTGGGGACTTGATCAACCTCGCCTCCCTCAAAACGCCAAGCTCTCCGCAGTGCGAATCCTCACATTTTTGACAACCTGGATGAGAGCAACGCAAGGGAAGCCAAGTTTGATCAGCGGCGAGTTTCCCAGGAAGTAAAGAGGCCGACCATTAAAGCTAAAGAGTCCGCTGGAATTTAATGATGAAATAAACTCATTACTAAAACAGCCGTTCTTTATAGAAAAACTAGGTGGTGGTTTCAAATATATTTTATTTTCACCCCGAAAATTGGGGAAGGTTTCCAATTAGACTCATATTTTTTAAATGGGTTGGTTCAACCACCAACTAGAACAACCATTGAATAAATAGTCGATTTCTCGACTTCCAGGTGATTCAAGCCATGACCCAACGAACGATCCGTAGATCGTTGGGTTGGTCACCTGTCCAACCTTTGATGGACAGGCCACCTGTCCAACCACTTAGTGCTTCACAAAGACTTGCCACAAGGTGGGTCGAATAAGAAACATCCCAACCTTACAGGGGTCCCGAAGCAAACTCCAATAACGGCCTCGGCGATAGGGGCCCCACCTCTTGGAGGCCTCCTTGTTTGAAAACTCGTAAGGTCATGCCGAATGCCAACCGTGATGCTGCAAAGGAGTGGGTGGCGGATGTGGGTCCCTTATGGCCGAGGGGAATGCCCACGGGGATTTTTTTGTTTCAAGAAATGGCCGGCCCTAAAAAACGGTTCCAAAAAAATCCGCCATGATCCCGAAAAATTTGGCCGGCTACTTTCTTGGTTGGTTGAAATGGATGTATCTAACTTCATCCGTGGGATGATCATCCCAGATATTAGGAGTTTTAGGTTATTTGGGATGAAAAATCACCCTTAAAACCACCACCATTTCAAAAAATAGCTTTGACAAGTCATTTTTTCCAACCAGTCGCAAGTGTCGCAAAATCTAAGTCTTAGTCTAGGTGGCCTTTGGCACCCCAAATTATGCGAAACAAATTTTGTGGTGCTCTCCGAAATTCACGGTACAACACTTTTCCGAGGAAATTTTGGCAGAAACTTTACCTATAGTCGGAAGATGATCCAGGTATACTGACTACTTGTACTGGAAATTTGCTGCATCCAAAATCATAGGTGCACTTCTTTTTTTTTCAATGGTACACCCCCAAAATTTAACAGCTCGCCCCTGAAAAATGATGGTTGGAAGATGATCCTTTCCTTTTGGGATTGCCTATTTTTAGGGGCGAACTGTTAAATTTCAGGGGCGTATCTCCGGCTTCAAATTGGGCACTATTTTGGGGGGTCCTTTGATCCTTAGAGATCATTCAGGGGATAGTTGGAAGTACCCGTAAACAGCGTAGCCCTATGGGAAACCCCTATATTAGTGGGTATTTATGGGTTATAATATCCCCAAGAATCCCCAAGAAAAGCACCATAAATACCATGGGGCCCACACTGTTAGGGGCCCCCACCCCAATTGTCCCTCGAATCATAAGGATCGCTGATGTAAGTTGGGTGAAAGTTACCACCCATAAATAGATTGGCTGCTTGGATATGGTGGGTGGTTGAAGTAAATCTTTTTGCCCCCTGAACATGAACGGCTGGAACCTAAAAATCACCCAGGGAAATGGAAAATGATCTGAACCAAACCCCCATTTTTGGTTTCCATGTTATTTTTTTAACTTATAACTTATAACTTACTTATAGCTTAGAACACAACTTACTAATGATTTCCTTAAGATATAAGTACCAGGAATGCGGACCACAAAATACGCAAGGAATTCAGGATTTAGAAAGGGACGACTTACTTTGGACCAGATGAAAAACGGTACCACAAGAATCATCAGTTGTAATCAGTAGGGTTCCCCTAGATATCTTTATCAGGGGGTAGCATCCCAAATTTTACTGTTCTACTTGGAGGATCATCGCATTTAGTAAGTGGTCAATAGCCATGGTCTGTATATATAAGTTTCTTAAATTTCTGGGGTTGTTGAACACCCCTTCCATAAATGGCATGAACATGGCTTATAAATGGGTGTGATCCTAACCACTCACACCACTGAAAACTAACATGTTTTCTGAAAACTGATGGTTGGAAGATGATTCATGTCCTGTTGAAATGGTCCCATTTTTGGGGACATGTTCCCTAAGCATCCAGGTATGTCCTGAGATTTCGGGATTACACCGATCCATTCCTATTCTTTTCGGATGGGATTTTTCGAACCCTCATTCCTATTCGATCCGGGAGGGGTCGACCGGATTCTTAGGGGTTAATTTTTGGGGTGTGTCAAAAAAACCGGGGAAACCCGGGGCCCTCCAAGTATAGGGCGCGCCCACCCTTAAACCTCTCCCGAGCGAAAGGATGTTCGTGGCAAGTATTTTGGGGATGCCCCGGGCAGCTCCTGCAGCACCAGCGACACTGATGGACAGGTGCTGAAAAAAGAGGGGAGTTGGTGAAAAAACCATCTTTTTGACATTTTTTTTTTTCGGAGGGGGGGACAGTTTTCCGATTCCAGTCGTGAAAAATGTCTAGGGTGTGTGTTTGTTGTGTATATACTGTATATATGTATATATATCGCTATACATATAATATATGTAGATTAGTGTATATGTACTGGGGCTGTTTCCGAATCGTGACGAGCTTAAATGAGCAATGGATGAGCATTTTCTCCTACATGACGAGCTTGAATGGGTCGCAACAAGTTGGGGGTTGCCAACCCCAACCATGAATAGAGTTGTGAGATCTCCTTTCCGAAAAAACCATCAATTCTCATAGGGTCTTTCGTTGTGCCCCCCAAAAAAACACCCAAGCACGGTTGGACACGTTTTTCCCACACCCGTCCCAACCAACCGTCCCAGTCCGTCCCATTCCGTTCCAACGGTGGAAACGAAACGTGTGAGGTACTGAAAGCTCCAACGAAGGGATCTGTCAAACATCATCTTGGCAACTGCAAACCATGTGCCTTTGTCTTCAAGGCTCGGCGTTTTGTTGGCTTCGGTTTTCCGCGGCGGCGTGGGTATCGTGGCGTGGAAAAACAACTGCGCTTGGTGGCGTGTTGGAGGGAAGGTTTTTTCCGGCTTTTCCCCGGAAAGGATTTTTTGTTTAGACGACCTTCGGAGTCTATAGGGTTTTGATGAGAAAACACCCTCGGGGATTGTAACCAACTTACATAGCTGTAGCTGGAAGATTCCCACCTCATTTTTTGAAATAGGGAGTAGTATATATTTAAGTTGGGTGAGTTTTTTTCGAGCTAGCTATGGTAGTTTACCAGAGGGTAGCAGTTTTTGTTCTCTTAGTAAAATGTGCGTTTTTGTTTGCAGAGTCTTGGGAGAATGGTGTGTTTGTTTGGAGATTGTTGGCATGTGATGTCAGATGCCCTAAAATAGGTGAATGTGTATGTTGCTATAAGGATTATATAGGATTCTTCAGAGAATTATCGTAGATTATCTCGAATTTCTCAGGCTTTTACCCATATGATCCATGGGAATAGTACATATTTACCTATATATTTTTACCATAAAAAATCAACTATCCATGTAGGTAAATATATACCATTCCCATATAAATCCTATATGGGTTATGATGTCGACAAAAAATCATGAGGAAAAAAATCAAAAAATCCATTCGCCAGACGGGGTGCAACAGCGGCTACGACTGCGAGTTTTGTCACCTTTGCGATCCGGGTGAAAAGAAGCGACGAAAGAAGGCGCGCCACGGACGTTCGATGATTCGATGTCACCACTTGGAGGATCATCCGGAAAGGTATCGTAAGTGGTTAGGATCACCCCCCATTTATAAGCCATTATATAGCCCATTTGGAAGGGGAATAACCCGATCCTTAGGGGACCTAATTACTAACATTTACTAACCGTGGTTGTTAACCACTTACTAAATGGGATGATCCTCCAAGCACGTAGGATCTGTTTTCGGAGTCAAATTATGGCGACCTTTCCCGGCGGTTGGGAATTCCATTAAAGGGTGGTTTTATGATCATAAGGGGAATCCCCCCAAATGCTCCAATGGGACTGGAATATTTACCTATAGATGTTCATGGCTCAGATGTATGCTAAATGTAGGGTGACCAATGAAAAACACCTTGTATATAGGTGATTATACTACCTACCAGCACCTTCCAAAGGGTGCCAATTAAACCCTAAGGCATGGTAAATTGACACCCTTTAGGAACCATTTGGCACCCTTTGGAAGGTCCAGGTAGGTATATAGGAATTATTCACAGACCATCATAAGGACTTTGATTCAGCAACCAGCATCATGGAAAGTAGGATGGTTTTCTTCGTGCCTCACGTAGATTTGATTCATGGGACTGGTCGTCTATGTAGATTTACGGATTTATGAATGTTTGATGGGGATCAATGTAGGGAAATATATTCTTCTCCCATAATCATGGTTCTGGTCAAATTATAGCGACCTCACGCGACCTCACCCCAAATTGTGGTTTAGTAAGGGAAATCCCCATAACTCCATTCATAGGGGTTATTTCACCCCAGTTGCCCATATTTGTAAGGGGTATAAATTTCACCCCATCTATAGCTGGTGGGCCCACCTTGTACTAACTGGCCCATTTTCGAATTTTTGATTCGCCAATCTTTTGTTGGCCTGAAATGCATTTTCTGGGTGGTGGCAACTCAAACATTTTTCGGCATTTTCACCCTGATCCTTGGGGTTTCATGATCCAATGTGACGGTAGCCCTGGTTCAGACAGGTCCCAGCACCTGGGGTAGGCCCAACAGAGTCTGACACGTCGTTTTTTCTTTCGCCATGGATCTTTTGGCACATCTGGATTTTTCGGGGGATCCCCATTCAGTGGTGGTTTTGATCGACCGCTTTTCTGACATCAATGGATCTTTTTGGAAAACTTCAGTAGCTGGCCACGGGATTGTTGAAGTAGTTTTTGATCGGTCCCTTGACACACATCTTCAACGAGGTCAAGTTCTTTGGATTTGGGGTTTGGTGTATCTGGAGGCCAAACATGCAGTTGCATCGTTAGCTGCTGGATCCAGGATTGCATTCAGGCCCTCTCACGAAGACAAGATCTCAGATGGACGCATCGCTGAGCTTTTTTCTGGTTTTGCCGGATGGACTCATGGTGCTCGGTTGTTAGGGAGAGAAACTTCTTACATGGTTGAGATTGATGATCGAACAGCCTTTGCTGCTGGAGCAGCAACTGGCATTCCGGTTTTTCAGTTTGAAGACGTGTGGAAACAGTTTTTGGTTGATGGTTCAATTCCTAGTCAGGCGATTTTCATTGGTGATGCAAATGATGATCGTATTTGGACCATTTTGTCAATCATGAATGTCACACACATCCTTTTCAGCACCAATTGCCAGCCCTGGTCATCCATTGGCCATCAGAGGGGTTTGCATACTCAGATGGGTCTGAATACACCGGCGATGTTTCGAAAAGGCCGTGACTATGCCATGGCCACGATGACATTAGAGAATGTCAAGGGTTTTCGTTCGCATCCGCATTTTCACACTGTAATGAACTTTGTTGAGAAGATGGGTTTCGAATGTGTTCACCAAGATGTTGATGGTTGTGATGGGGTACTTCCACTAATTCGTGATAGGTGGCTTGGTACCTTTGTTGATTGCAAATTAGGACCATACATCACACCTGAACGTAGGAACATGGCCAAAGAATTACATCTTCCTTCCAACCCCTTTTTGGGAGGTTTGATTGGGTATGGGGCTCTCTTTCATGATATCCCCGCAAGTCATTTGAGTGAACTTCTTCCTGATGAATGTGCTTTGAAGAAATTAGCTGACCCCCTTTTCTTGCCTCAATGGTGGGATTGTCGTCATGGGGATGTCCTAGCTAACCGAGTTGTATCCAACACCAAGCCGTGGAGGGGACTGGTTGCTTCATACGGTCGTCAACACGAGTTGGATTTCGATTTGTTGAGTGCAAAAGGGCTTCACACGTGCCTTCTGCAGTCTGCATCCGGTCCTCGATACATTTCACCATGGGAAGCAGCATCAGCATTGGGTTTGCCGAATACCATCCGTTTACCCGCTGATTTGCATTTGTGTTGGCAGCTCGTTGGGAATGGCATAACTGTAGCTCATTCGGTTTTGCAACTTTCCAGACTGCATATCTTGTGTGCATCCGTGTCGCCGTTTGCATCCGAACACGTACCATCCTTGGTACATTTGTGCAGGGCAATGCAACGGTTGGGGTTGCAACTGGCTGATGCCGTTCCCGTTTCCATTGGTGGGCATAGGTTATTGGTCAGTAAAACCGAAGGTCCTCATGGAAATGGAGTAGGTGAGGTTGAAAGCATTGTTGAACTTCCACCACAAGAGATGACACATGAGGTTGGGAATGACGACATCGTTGTGATTCACCCGAATCCTCCTTTCAATCAAGAATTCCTACGACCATCCAAATGGTTGAAGACACATGGATTTGCCGAGATTTCTCCCACTCTTCCTTATGAAATCAAAACTGAGGAGGAAAAGCCTTGCCCAAAGATCGGTCTGCAGTTCCTACCAGCTCCTTCGTTGCAAGAGTTGCTTGAGGAGTGTCGACAAGCACAGGCCACTTTGTGCGAAACGGTTCATGGGGATCTTTTGAAGGTTGTCATTTTCGCTTCCATGATATCTCGATGGACAGTCGTGACATGGGCGCCTCATGGTAAAACAGTCACCAAGTTGTTCCAATTGGTTTTGCCTCACTTTTGTCCTTCATTGGTCAAAAAGGTTGTTGATTATGACACTGAAACTGAACTTGATGTGATCCCTTATGCCAATCCTCACAGGGTTCTTCGTTTTTGCCCTGTCGATGTGTTGTGCCAGATTCAGCTCACTTGTGTGCGAAATCAGAAGATCATCCAGCCGGCCACTTTGACCGCCAGAGTGTCAGATTGGATCACAGAGTTTGCAGCACGTCTCAATGTCCCATCTCACATGTTGGAGCTCCATTCCAATGACAAAGTAGTGCCTCGTGATGTTTTCATCCTTGCAATCGGAAGTAAGATTTTTTCACTGCATTGGGTCGTGCCTTGTCATTTTCCGGTTGTCATTCCTGATACTGATGGTTCACAACGACCTATGGATTTACGGGTCTCATCAAATCAGGGAAAATCAGGTGAAATCACAGGTGCACCCAGGAACGTAGATGGCTTGCTGTGTTTCGCTGCGAAACATCCTCTTTGGAAGTCCTTTCGTGTTGTGACGCGGTCATCGCATACTTCATTCGCTGAAGTCGTTGGAGATTTGTTCCCTGACCTTACTTGGAACTCAAAGCCTGTGATTGAAGTAGGTGGCATTTTCCTTCCTGCCGATGCAAAGGTTTCAGACATTCCATCCCACCAAGAATTCCAGCTTGAGTTGAATGGAGAGCGACCCTTGCCATGCATCACCATCTACCGTGTACCTGCCCAGGTTGGACTTTGCCTTTTCCCATCCAAGCTTGAAATTGGTGACACACCTTTCCAAAGGTGGATCCGGACCCCATTCAAGATTCAAGCCATTCAAGTGGAGTTGCCTGGACTTTTGACTTTACTTGAACTTGGCAGTTCTTTCTTTGCTCAAACAACCAATGCTCAAACCATACAAGTCACAATGAATGGTAAGCTTATTGATCCCAGTCTCTTGATCAAAGAAACACCGATTAATGACACCATTGCTTTCAAGGTGTGTGCTTTGCCTGGTGGTGCCAAACATGAGCTTGCGACTATCATCACACAAGCTTTGAAGAATATATCGATATCGTGGCGTCCCTGACGATGCGTTAGATGCCAGAACGAAATCGATTTTAGCAACTGTGCCACAGGATCAAATTAGGACTCACATCAAAGAGCCTGAGGTTACTTTCTGGGCATCGTTGAAGAAGCTGGCATCAGAACATCGCATTCGTTTGGTGACAGCGTCAGAGTTGAAAGCATTTCAGAAAGATCAGAGAACCCAGAAAAGGTCGACGCCTGTTTCCGAGCCTCCAATGAAAGGCAAGGGGAAAGGGACCAAGGGAACTAAAGGAAAGGGTAGCACTCCTGAAGACTCTCTCCAGAAATTGGATTTAGCTTGCGTGCAACTTCAAACCAAGTATCTGAAGGCCGAGGGTTTTGACTCGATCCAGGTGCTTCAGAAAGCAGACTTTGGTGTTGACAAGCAGGGAGTGACTTTGATGACCGAAAGGGAGGCTGAAGCTTTCTTTCCAGTGAAGCCTCTGAGCACGGGTCCCCTTGCCATCCTTGCTCTGCGTGAGTGTTCGTCGAGTAGTTCAGATTTGGTCATGCTGCCGGCCATCAACAAGGCTGGCGAACCAACTTTGCTGCCTGTCGTGATTCACAACTTTGGGGATATCATTGTCCATTATCATCCAGGACCGGTCAGTGCCAACACTCCTGAAGTTGCCACGCAAGTCATTGAAGTTACCATTCGTCGCAGTTTGGTGGAAGATTGGGCTAAGGTGAGGGATGGACTTCAATATCTCGCCGTGCATAATCCTGTGTTGAAAGGTGGTGTAGTGATTGCTCATTGGTCTTTCAAGTCGTATGGCAACAACAAAAAGCCAGCTCCCTTTGACCAAGCAACCTATGTCCACGGTTACATCAGATGTAAAAATGAGTGTGTCGATGAAGTCCTCAAAATGAGTGGGAAAAATGGGGTCTTCTTTGTCCCCCGGGATGCCAGTCATAGACCTGACCCTGCCTTTGCCATCATCCCATCAAGTGATAAGTTGGAACATATGTTGATCCAAGCACAGAAGCATGTGACGACATTGGGCATCATTGAAGTGAAAAGTGGCTTTGCATATCGCACTCGTCGTGAAAACCTTCAGTCCCTTCGCAAGACACTCATGCCTAACTCCGTTTGGTCGGGACAACCGAGAGTAGGGGATGAGATGTTTATCCTTAAGCATGTTGCCGTTGCCACTGGAGCTCCACAACTTACCAGTGCACTCAAAGAGTTGGGATGGGATGCGGTTGGAATTCGTCAAATTGGCCAGTCAACTTGGTCAGTCGCAGCTTCACAGCCTCCCCCTTCACCGCATCTCTTGATCAACGGTCAATTCACGATTGCAGTCCCAGCACATGACAACAGTAAGAAAAGTAGTGGGCAGTTTCGTACCTTGGCATCCTTTGCACCAGGTTCCGCGGTGTCAGCCATGCCTACCACTGCACCAGATGAAGAGATGACCACAAACAGCAATCATCAATCCAGATTCAATGAGTTGAAGTGCGATTTGAGTGAACAAATCGACCAGCTTGTGGAGAAGAAGATGCAGGAAACCCGTGAACAAGTGGGAGTCCTTACTGAAGCTATCTCAGCTCAGGAATCCAAGATTGATCGCATTGAGTCGGCCGTCACCAAGGTGCAAAGTGATGTTCAAGATCAAAACTTGCATGTTGAAACTCGTCTTTCATCAATTGAACATTCAGTCACTTCGCAAGGAAATTCCATGCTTGCACAGATGAATGGTATGTTGCAGACCTTTCAAAACACCCTCATGACTCGTTTGGATGCGATTGAAGGTGGTGATCACAAAAGGCCACGAAAAGATGGTCAATGATCAGTGGACAATCGTTCACGTTTGCAACTTTCGTTTCCTTGTGTGGTCCAACGCCTTGTAATGAATGCCGTTGACTTCACGAAACAACTGCATGATACCAAGGTGTGCTTCCTTACCACACTTGTAATTCTTTGCATTTCAGCACGAATTGGCCTCCATTGGTGTGCAAATCTCTGCCAGTACAGTGGTCATTTTAGGATGCCTTGGCAGTGTTTGTCAAAAGCTAGGACCACGTGTCCTTCGGTTTGGCTGGAAAACATCCGGTATCTTTCACGGACGAGTGTCGGGGCCTTGGAACCATCCCTTTTTGTTTTATCGCAGTCTTTGGCAACAGCGCTGTGGACTCTAATTCGTTTTTGTATGCATCCTCTCAGTGCAAGCTTGATGTGGTGTTTCCTTGTTGGACTTGGCATGGGATGGGACAATGTAGATGTCACATCTCTTGGTGTCAGGTGTTTCCCAGCTTTGTATCAACCATGTCGGTTTTGCCTGTTGGGGGTTTGGATTTCTTGGTTTGTTGGCGTAGGTTGGACTTTTTTATTCCCACAAAGGGTACGGTGTGGATTAGACCACAAGTATCTTTCTGTTGGCATACGTTCGAAACCCGCCAAATTAATTAGTGGCCATCATTATTTCATTGCAAGTCGATACAGACGTACAACGTCATGTACCTTTCAAAGATGCAACAGATGTTTTCAGTTTAAACCTTTTTTCTGCGAACATCCTATTTCGAAAAATCGGAACTTGCATTGTTTCGGAAAGAATGATAGTTTTTTACACCGCCACCTTTTTCCTCTTCGTTGGGTCCGCGCGCGCGCGCGCCGTCACTTACCCTTTTGAAGGTGAAAACGGCGCGCGCGCGCGCGGACCCATTTTGAGTTTAGGTCTTTCAATGGGAGTTTTGGTCACCTCACTTTCATTTTTGATGAATTTCTGGGTTGCATCAAGAAAGGTGTGAAGTTGCAGACATGCTTTCTTTGGCTTGCTGCATCATTCTACATTTGAACCTTCCAATGGATACCGTGTTCCATCGCGTGTACCTAGAAGTTTGTTTCGCAGTGCCATCCTTTTGAGAAGAAAACAATCAACTTGTAACATATCCACTCCCAATGCATGTTATCCGTGCCGCTGGTCACCACGTGACAAGAGAACATCCGGACACAAACCACAGGTGTTTGATCAAAAAGGCTGTTGGACGTCGTTTTTCCAAACACCCCTTTTGTATCTCAATGACATGTGTTTTAATCCATTGTTAGGAGTAAGGGTTGGGGAAGCCAAAAATCCTGGACCTGATGCCGCAGAGTCCCTTGATATCGGTACCTTTAATCCGACGCAATTACTCCACAAAGAAGATGACATCATTCAATGGGGTAGAGGGATCTATACTGCATGTGAGACTAGTATGACCCCAATTGCCCATCAGATTACCAATGGAAAGTTTCGTCGTGCTGGTTGGTTTACACGTTGGTCTCAATTTGTTAGTCCACAACAACCCAAAACCAGCCAGCTCCGAGGGAAAGCGGGGGGAACCGCCATTTTGTCAACGTTTCCCTTAAAACCCTATGTTGAACCTTGTCCTGAAATTCTTCGTAACTCAGAACGTTTTTGTGAGGGAATCGCCCAAGTTCACTGCAACACGAACCTTTACATCTCAGCCATGTATGGTTTTCCGATTGCCAATGCATATCTCAATGCCTTGCAGATGAACAATGATCTTTTCTCGCCAATTGCAGAGAGAGCTTTAAATTTCCAGGGGCCGGCCATCATAACTGGGGATTTTAACTGCGATCTTAAAGATCTGGTTGCATGGAGAACCCTTCAGAGTGCAGGGTGGCATGACGCTGCATTGTTGGATAGTCGAATCCATAATCGAGCCCCACAACCAACTTGTAGGGAAGCAACTCGTAGATCATTTATTTTGGTGAACGCCCACATCGCGGCAAGGTTGGATAATTGTAGGACTTGTGATGACTTTCTCTTTAGCTGCCATCCGCTTTTGTTAGCAAAGGTCAACTTCCAAAATTTAATCCAGCCCCATTTGATGTGGACTCTCCCCAAAGCCACTGACGATTTAATGTTCGATAATGATTTGCAAACCCAACAGGTTCAAAACGACTTGCAAACCTGGGGGAATGATTTTGATAAAGCTTTAGAGAACCATGATGCTGATAAAGCAGCTAACTTGTTTGCACGACTTGTTCAAAATTCATGGGTTGCATCCAATGTTGACGTTGAGGGAAATCACCTCCATTTGCAACAAAAATACTTGGGAAGAGATTGTATCAAACTTCTTTGTAAAAGACAGTGTTCGATTCCAGTTGTCCATAAGGGTCGGGATGGAGATTTTGAACCCATTTGCGGACAAACAAACATCAGCATTCGTCGGCACACAAGGCAGCTCCGTCGTCTGGAGACACTCGTGCTGCAAGTACGTGCAAAATCTAAAAGTGGGGTACAAGGGGCTAACCAAAAGTGCCAGGAACTTTGGGAATCCATCTTGGGTGCGACAGGGTTTCATAAATCTTTTTCCCGGTGGATTGGTGAAAATTTGGGTTGGTTTGTACCGCAAGTTTGTCCACATATCGAATACCTTGAATCACTTAAGGACACTTTTCGTAAGTGGCACAATAATGAATCATACCAATATTATCTTCACCGCCAACGGGTTAGAAGAATCTCTGTTGCTTTGGATGCCGAGAAGGGGGGAAGACTTGCTTTTCAAGAACTCAAGGATCCTCCACTTGCTCCACTTACCTTTCTAACTAAGACTGTTGAATCTCAGGTTGTCAAAGTAAAGTGGCCTAAGCAGGGACTTCATAAAATTCGTCTTAGCACTGTCACCCAATTTGACACTAACCTCCCGGTACATTTTCAGAACCAAACTGTTAAGATAACTGGGCAGGCAGGTAGCGAATTGAGTGTTGATCCACCACTCAAACTTCGTGGCCAAAATATGACCATCACACAACATGATTCAGTTGCTGACCCTTCACAATTGCAAGGACACCTTGCACAAGCCTCGAATCAGCATTGGATTAGGGATCCACCCCCAGATGAATGGGTAGAAGAATGGAAAGACATTAAACCATTGTTAGAACATCTTCCGGATTTACCTGCAAAAGCTTTTCAGCCTTTTACGATTGAAACTTGGAAGAAACACTGTAAAAATCTTAACAAAAAATCTTCAAGGGGTGGGTGTGGTTTCTCGGTAGTGGAAATGCTTTCGTTTCCCCCTGTCCTGATCAGAAAGCATGCGAACGTGGCATGCCGTGGCCATCCAGATGGGTTACGGCTAAGGTATGTATGCTTAGCAAGTGTGATAATCCAAAATCCCCATTCGATGCAAGGCCAATTACGGTTTTTGGGGTCCTTTATCGTCAGTGGTCAAGGATTCGGAGTAGAGAAATATTACAATATATGGCTTCCTTCATGCCGGTAGAGCTAGCAGCTTCAACCAAAGGGGTTGCCGCAGATGCAGTAGCTTGCCTTATTACCCATATGGCTGAAACTGCTGTTAATAAGGGTGAGTCGATGTGTGGCATAGGTATCGACCTAACAAGGTGTTTCAATACTTTGCCCCGCTATCCGATAATCTTGGCTTTACGTAAGTTAGGTGTTCCTGAAGCCTATATTTCCGCATGGCAATCGATGTTGAGATGCATGACCAGGACACTTACTATAGGTAATAGCCAAAGTATATTACTCCCCAGCACAACCGGTGCACCAGAGGGGTGTGGAATGTCAGTCGTTGCAATGGCTTGTATAACCTACTGGTGTGGCCGATTCATCCTGGATAGGGTACCGCCAGCTAGACCGATATGCTATGCCGATAATTGGAACGTTCTTTCAAATACACCCAAGTTTCTTTTGGATGCCATTAAATGTATTGAATTCTTTGTTCAAAAACTACGGCTTACCATTAACCCTAAAAAATCATGGTTATGGTGGACTAGGCCTAGTCACCGGAAAAACCTGAGAGGGACAAAAATTGGTTCCGATGTTTTGCCAGTGGTTTGCAACACTAGTGATCTTGGATGTGACCTCCATTATTCACGGAAAACTTGTAAACCTACAGGCAAAAAGAGGTGGAGTAAAGCACATCGAGTTTGTAAGAAAATTGCAATTTCCAAAGCCCCCAAAGGTTTTCGACGTAGACTTGCAAAGGGGGCAGGGATTTCTGCATCTAACTTTGGGTTGAACCTCCAAATGGTCCCAAAAACACAATGGAAAACCCTTCGTACGGCGATTTCACGAGCCTTGGGTTGTTGTGGGGCTGGCGCATCACCATGGTTAGCGTTGGCAACTTATTGTTTGGATCCACAGTTGGGAAACCTCACTACCGTGTGTCGTTTTTGGCGTAGGTTTCTCAAGTCTTTCCCAACACAATATGAGCCTTTCATTTGTAATCTTTTACACGTTGGTACTTCTAAAATTGGACCGGTGGCCAACTTTCGTAAGACACTTAATGCAGCAGGATGGTTTTTCGTTGACTCTGAAATCATGGTTCACACATCCAGCAAAACCAGGGTGCAGTGGCGTTCGTGTTCAAACAAACATCTTGCATATGTGTTTCAGAAGTGTTGGCCTTGGACAATCACTGAAAAATCACCTACCAGGAAAGATTGGGACAGAGCAGTTTTTGACATTCCAATGTTTGACAAAGTCGTTCATACACGTGATCCTCGGCAAAATGCCCTATTACACGTTTTTGCTTCCGGGAAACATTTTACACATGATGTCATCCATAAGTATGATAAAACTGTTGATCCGGTGTGTCCCTTTTGCACATGTCTTGATAGTAAACATCATCGTTTGTTTCATTGTACTGCTTTCAAAGAAACCCGAAAAAAGCATAAGAAAGCCATCCAGTGGGCAGCAAAGCAGAGCAATGACCTTAAGTTTTTTGGGCTTCCTGCCATTCAACCCACTTTATGGGAAAGAATCCAAATCTTGTGTCCACCATCACCGAAGTGGAAACTTCCCCCAGAGGACCTTGAGCCATGGTTTCTTTTCGTGGATGGTTCTGCATACGGGCAGACACGACGGGATGTGACAATTAGTTCATGGGCAGTGGTTCGTGCGCAGTTCATGGAACATAAATTCACGAAAATCTCTTCTGGTTTTACGCCTTCTTGGGAACACAGCAGTTTTCGTGCAGAGGTAGCTGCAATTCTTGAAGCTTTACAGTTGAGAAAGTTCTGCCATCTTTTTTCGGATTGTCAATCCGCGGTGGATACGGTGAAAGAATTTTTGACGCTACAGCGCAACGGTGATTCCTTTCCGTGTGTAAATCACAGTGACCTGTGGTTTCCAATTTGGGAGTTACTAGCCCAACGACCGCATGATGCAGTTACAATCACGAAGGTAGATGCACATCGCGACACAGCATCTATTACAGATCCGGTTCTTAAGTGGTATGCAGCTGGTAACAATTATACAGACTTGCAAGCCAAAGCAGTGGTTCTCAACCACCCAATTTATCGCCAATTTGTTAAGTTGGAAAAGGATTTTGCAACGAAGTCGACTCTTGTTTCCCAGTACCATGATTTCATTTGCGAAATGACGGAAGAGACGTACAAACTGAAACCACAACGCAAGCCTCAGGTAAAGGATGCCGGTTTTGTGTTGCCGAATTTCGAACAGTGGGGTCCGGAGAATGGTTTTCAGTTTTTATTACCTCGCTTTGACGAACTGCCGAATGGATGCCCTTTTGGACAGACGTTTTATGACAGGGTTCGAGAATGGTTCGGTTTGCTCCGTTGGCCCAAGTCGACGGTTGGTGTGAAGCCCACGCCACACATTGGCTTACTGGAAATGTATTTCGATTTTGTGCTGACGACACAGAGTGAATCACCCATTAATATTGGCAAAAGACCCGTTTCTATATGGCGCTTGCTTGACGAACATCCGGTTTTGCAGCAGTCTGAAACGCCTCTTGCTAAACATACCTATTCATGGACGTGTTTCTGGAAGTGGTGCGTCAAACATTCCGGCGTGACACTACCATTTGATTTCATGGAGCGTACAACATTGAACCACGTTGGTTATACTGCTATGTCGACTTGTGTAACGTGCCGACCTCGACTGGCGTGTTCTGCATCTTCATTAGCGGCTTGGAAGTTTTTTCACCAGCCAGACGGCAGGCGGAGGGGCCTAAATTTTCCTTTACGGCCTTTACCTCAGCCATAATTTGTAATGAGTTTTTTGATTCGCTTGTATAGTTTGATCATGCAATCGCATGAAGTGGCTCTACTCTCACGCTATGCTGGTGGGTAGTGTCGCCGAGTCTCACTTGGCATCTAGTTCGAAAGTTCGAAAATCCAATGTGACGGTTGCATATTTTTCGGATGGGTTGGTTCAACCACCAACTAGATAACCATGTTGTAACCTACTTATAAATGGGGTAGGTAAGGTACTAACCTTGGATCCTAACTTCCAACATGGCCTTGCTTTCCGAAACATGGCCTGATTGGGATAATCATAATCCCCCCACCGGGCATCACTTGGAGTTTTTCAGCATGGAACTCTCCATAGCAGGGAAATGGGAAAAGATGGTTGTACCGATTTTTCGATTTTTCTGTTTACAAAAACACCGGAAATGGATGTTTTCCCCCAAACCCCAAACAGCAATGAATTATATAGGTCTTGCAAAAAACAAGTTACACATGCAGATGTACAACTCTAATTTTCATCGACATCAGTACTAAAAATCATACAACCAGGTGTACTGAAACAAAATCGTTTTTCCAGGCGAAGATATCTCCGGCTTCAAATGATAGGTACTAAATTTGTGATCCATTTTGGCAGTTCAACTTTTGGGGAGACAAACCATCCCTAAGGATCCATACCCTTCCCTAGAGTAGGTTTGATGGTCCCAATCCCATCCCCACAATAGGATTGTAGGGTTAATCCCTTTCTTAGGACATACCTGGATGCTTAGGGCATGACAAACCGCTCACACTTTGAAGCCCATCCGGTAGGAGCGAAAGCAGCAGATGCGCCACATCCGCTAAGTTTGTCGTTCAGCCACTTGGCTGATGTAAACAGAAGGAGTGAGAGAAGTAATCTACACCTGGTACCCTAAACAACCATTTTTTAATGGATGTTTGGTGAAACAACCATTTTTAATGTAACGATTTGGAATCATCCAGTTGAAACAACCATAAAAAAACTGGTTGTTTGGAGTTCCAGGCAAGTCATATCAAGTGAAGGAAAGTGTCTCTAATTATTCTAATTATTACCTCAAGAGATGGTCGTTCCGTTTACTTGTTTGGATCGATATGTTTCTTTTTTTCTTCTAGCTTTTTCGGTTTAGACTTCCGATTTTTCCAAGCTTAATATCTTTCAGGGCTGCACCCACCATCACCCTCGAGTCTTTACGGATAAGCTTTTCCAGCGCCCATTGATGTTTTGAAAACAAAAACACTGCAGGAAGTGAAAATCAGTGACAGTGAGAGTGGTGAAAGCAGCAGGTTTTGAAAATGATGAGTTCATCTAATTGTTTTTTGGATGTTTGTTGATGCCTTTTGTATCATTGAGATCTACGCATGACAAACTTCATGAACCTTTGAACATCCATTCGTCTGCACTTCGCCCTGTTTGAAACCAAGCCATGCCGTGAAAATTGCGGAACAAAAAAAACGCAAGATTTCGATCTTGCTAACGCTAGAAGAGTAGGTTGTAGGTTGTAGGTTGGCCAAGATCGGCAACCCAGGATGCAGCGGGAGTTCATGACAAGATGACAAGACTGGCCCACCCATGATTTTTAGGACATCTAATATCTGAGAGGTTACCCAGATTAGTGGGCATATCCTGATGCTTTTTTGTATTACATGCATGCATACAGGCATGCATGCATGCGTATTTACGTACATATGTACATACATAAACACATATATGTACATGATACTCGTATCTACTGACATCTATTGGCAATTGGGTGATCAGTAGGGTATTCTGAGCTTATACACACCCGATACAACAAAATGGATCTTGAACATAAAACCTCGCGGAACATCAGGATTTTTGAACGAGAAAATGGGGACGGAAAAGGAGATTTCTATCACTGCAAGGCTCCCTTGGAATCTGTTTGTTGCAAATTTCTCCAATTTGGATACTCCAAAAGGTATACTTGATGAATAAGTGATTTCCTCATGGTTTTTGTTAGGAGTTTTTTTCCAAATCGGTCGAAATTTCGATGTTTGGTGGAACTAAATAAATCCAGAGGGCAAAATCAATGAACCCCGCACGTCGTGGGAGGGGAAAAGATCCTCCACAGAAGGAGTGTGTGTGACGCCAGTGTCTGGTCGCCATCGGTGGAGGGGGGCCTCGGCCCAACGGCCTCCCAAAAACCAAACATCAAGCAGCTTAGATACGTACTAAAAATAGATCCCACCTGGGATATGCTTGCGTAGTTCCCAGCATTCCAGAGAAGCAAATGTGCAACTTTTTCTTTTAAACGAGTCAGATTTGTTCTGAAGATATGGTATAGAATACACTTAGAATCGGTGCAAATTCACCTAAAAAAAGGTTGTTTTTTTGCAAGGAGAAATCCCCCCGAAAAAAATCAGAGAATATCCAAGGAGAGGTGACATGAGCAATGAAGAACACCTTCTTGGTTGTTTAGGTTGTGTAGGGGATTATACTACCCAATTATATGGGGATAAGAATCAACCAGGAAATAAGGATCCCTATTAAACAACCAGGATTCAACGGAAAGTAATAAGGGTTCTTATGGGATCAAAAAATGCCTAGGAATGTCACCATGCAATGTTTGCTTGACTTTCCGGTGAAAGTCTACACCTTGATTCACAACAGCCGGAAGATTCAGTAACTTGTTTCTTGGGGGTGGGTGCCCACTTGGAGGATCATCCCAGTAAGAGGGGACTCACTAACCATGGTGATTAACCACTTACTAACTGGGATGATCCTCCAAGCCGAAAGTATGAAAGCGGTTACTGTAAGCTATGTTGAAGTATAATTTAGACATTGGCAATTCGAGTTGTATCGTGTTGTAACGAAGAATCTGAGAGTGGCACGTTTAGGTCTCTGGAAGAAGCAAGCTATCAGCCGGGCCGGAATGTTCCGAAGAGGCAACGTTTCAAGAAAGTCAATGTAAATATTCCCTTCGTAGAACCTGCTAACCATCCATTTTATGTTTGCAAAGATATAAATGGTGGTTGCAACTGGATGATGAACCAAATCTTTACTACTTGGGAAATGTTCTTTTTTTTTTACCATTTCCATCCATTTGAAACTGGTTCTTTGCAGTTCCGAATCTAAAGCCATTAAACATTTCTCGGGTTTACCTGGAAATGTTGGGTTTTAGAGGTGACTTATATATGGTCAAGCACAACTCAAGTATTTTTAGGGTAACCTTCCGGTTCATCGAAAAACTGCCAGGTTTGTTCCCCCTTGGTCCACGGCGGGTTCACCCAACTTAAATCATGGCACCAATCATAGCCAGGCACCAAATTCTTGGGAAGCTTTGGATCCGAAGCAACATTTTTTTTTCTCGGTAAGCATCATCATCATCATCATCATCATCATCATCATCATCATCATCATCATCATCATCATAC
>DF239714.1:0-26449 GCA_000507305.1 Breviolum minutum Mf 1.05b.01 | reverse complement strand
CATCATCATCATCATCATCATCATCATCATCATCATCATCATCATCATCATCATCATACAAAATGGAGAGACCATTATTTTGAAAACAGTAGCATAAACACTTCCAGGGATTCTGCCAGACATTTATGCCGATGCTAGCTATTGACGTAATATTCCGCAACCTTACAGCAAATCTTTGTCCCTAGTGTTATGTGGAAACTAAGGGATCAATTTTAAGGATTTAGAATTGACAGGGGTCTTTGAATTATCTATTTTTTGGGGATCAAACAATGCACACATATGGTAACTTTGACTGGATTCCGGAAAATAAAAGCGCATGACGTTTCCGGGTTGGTAATATAATGGCCCCTTTTTTAAAACATAGTGAAACCTTTGGGATGATGATGCCAACCCTAAGAAACTTGAAAGGTAAACCAACCTCTTAACCTCAAAAAAAATCGCAAATGCATGGCAGAAACCCGGGGTCGTTTTAAAAACCATGGGGAACGGGGCCAGACAAGTCTTTCGTTAACCATGCTGTATATGGTAGCTCAAATTCACCGGTTACCTCCTGAAAAGATGATGCTTGGAAGACGGTTCCTTGTGACTTTCCTTTTTCATGTGGTCAAAACGTTTGTTTTAGAAGGGTGAAAGCAGGTGGCCTTACTTCGGGGACTTGTAACCAACCCACTTCGAGGCATTGTTGAACAGCCAACTACCTGAAAAACAGCCGTTGTGAATTTCCATCAACTTTACACCTAAAACCAGCCACAGTTGCCTTCAAAAATGGTACTTTGCTATGTTTTCCAGGGAGCCTACCTAGTTCCTCCTTACTGGTATTAAGTTTTAAACGACATCTGTAGGGTCCTTTGATCCCAAACTGATTCAGTAGTGAAGGTGATGGATTGCCAGATTTACAAACAAAAACTTGGAGGTTTAAATCAGGGGTCATTAAATGACATACGGTTGATGGAAGAAATCCTGCACCACCTGGGATGTATAAAACCCTGTAAATGATAAGGTAACTACATATCAACTGGTGCAGGATTTCTTCCATCAGTAGTTTTGGGAGGATCAAACAATGCAAATCAGTGGTGATTTTGAGGGAATCCCCTTATAAAAGTGAATTGTTTGAAATATAGTGACCCCTGCAAATCCATTCCCACTTTGAACATCTTTTGAAACTGGGTGGCAAAAAATACACCAACCTACAAGGGTTACAACTCCACTTATAGGGGTTATAGCCCGAGTTACCAATTTATAAGGCCATTTATAGGGGTTCTAACTAACCCGATTTATAACTAATCCGTAGACGTATCCCAACCTCTTCTCGGGACACATTTTTTCCGGCGGCTGGGGATGTAGAAACCAACTTCGCTTCAACAAAACGCGAACGCAGAGGTCTACGCTATCGACCTCTGAACAGTCGCTTTAAAGAAAACAAATTCAAGCGTTTTCGTTGCCGAGGTTTATATGATGAGAAAGGGCGACCAAAAAGTAATCTGAGTTGGTACACCTCAAATTTGTTATTTGAGTGTTTTTCTAGGTGGTGAAACTTCAAAGATTTTTGGAATTTTTACCTTTGACTGGGGAGATGATCCAATTTGATGACTTGTGCATATATTTTATTTATGGGTTGAAACTCAACCACCAACGATTGGGATCGATTTGTGGGGACTGCGAAGTTACCAAAAGAAAATATATCGACGGTTTCATGGTTATTTGTAGGTATACAACCCCCCGGAAAATCAGACGGATACCCCAAATATATAGCAATATTTGAAAGGAGATACATTTTAGAAACCATCATTTTTGGTGTGTATATATATATATATTATATTTCGCGGGGGGTACAAGTTGTTAGAAGTGATAGATGTTATTGCTGTACCATTTATACACGTTGATTCATACAAAAATAATTCTTGTGATTTTTGTTTCTGAACAGTCCGACTCTGCTAGGTTACCAGGGCATTTTAGATACATTCAAGACACATCAGATGGAGTTGATACATCGACAAAAACGGCGCTTGGCCCCCCGGTGACACTTTGGTTCGTCACATTTTCCGTGGCAAATCGCAGCGTTTTGCCCGTGACAAGTCGTCGTCAAAAGCGTAGCTAGGAGCCCCATTCTGGAAATTTGTTCAAGTTGCCAAACGTGAAGTTTTTTACAAATTTGAACACCCCAAAAAAACCTTGAACTGTCCAATACGGCCCCCAAAAAACACATTTCTTTAGAACGTTTTTTTTTGGGTTGCGATGGATTTTGTCCTGGTTGAAATCGTTGTGACAAAGGAACTTTGGGGAAGAGAGTTGGATATGTTGGGATTTTTTTTCGACTCCATTGCAGAAGATCTTTTGAAGAAACGGTGGTGGCATCTCAATTCAACATGAGAACACTGTTTTGAATACCTGCAAGGATTCTGCCAAAAGAAGCACACACTGGAAAAGCGCATCCTGTAAAAACCAGTTGATATGGTATATCGGTAAATTATCCCGTTGTTTACCTGTTTTTTATACATCCAAACGGTGCCATCAACAGTAGTCAACTCCTCCACATCCTTCGTGTGTTCCCCGATGTTGCGTGCCGTCAGGCGACCGGAACTGGGACCCCTAAAACCAGCTGTGTCCCGTTGCCTTCAAAAAAATGGGAGCCACTATCACTAACTCACACTATGTTTTTTTTTAAAGGGAGCCACAAAATAATAGGGACCATTAAAAAACACGATTCGCGGTTGTCCATTTTGATTTTCCCAATCATTACCCATAGGATCCATGTAGTATATTTAGCTACATTTGGTTGATTTTTATGGTAAATGTAGGTAAATATACCATACATGGATCCTTTGGGTTATGAATCCTAGCCGACCAAGTTCAAATAATTGCAACATAATTTTTTGGAAGAAAATGAACCCAGGTGAACTCTTGTATAAAAATCAGCTCCGGAAGTTTCAAATCCTCATGGTGAAATTGTTCAGGCAACACGAAAAAACACAGCTTTTAAAACACCAAAAAAACTGGGAGAGGCTGAAGTTGGACGACTTTTTGGAGTGGGTGTCTTTTGGTCATTGATTCATATCGGTTGATTAAAAACCAAAAGGCCATGATTAAACCAATGATGAAACAACTTCGGCAGTGGTGATATCTCAAGGTGTTTTTGTGTGTGTGTTTTTTTTTTTTGCATTTCGCATTCCAACTGGAAACGGACTTTTCTTTCGTCCTTATTTTGTCCATTTTTTAAAGAACTTATCATAAACACTCCACTGGTTCAGGGGAACATGACCATCTGGGAGCCGAAACAAGAAAAACTCAGTTTACAGGAACTCTGAAGCTCTGAAAATAGAGCCCTGGAAAAGGAGATTCTGAGATTCCACCATCAGTCTTACGGGCTATGTAAGTTTTAGGGAGCATATTTTTGGGCCCTAACTTACACCGATGATGTGATTTTACGTATAACGTAGAACATGTAAATTACTTACGTACGTGTCCTGCCTGTTGGGACGATGGACAGTTGGCCCCCCTACTTGGACAATGGAAAGTTCCTCCCTCACTTGGAGGATCATCCCAGTTAGTAAGTACTCAGTAACCCCCATTTATAGGTCATTTAGCCCATTTGTAAGGGGAACAACCCTACTTAGGGGACTTACGATCACCATGGTTATTAACCACTTATTAACTGGGATGATCCTCCAAGTACTTGGACAATGCAAAGTTCCCCCCTTAGAAACCTGAATGATCTCGTGAGGAGCAGCAATCGACTGCTTCGGATCCCTCCGATTTCTACGCCTCCGCGCCTACGCCAAGGGTATGGGATCACAGGGGCGAAAAAGGGATCCAGAGATCATACCGATCACTATATTTGCTTAATTTATAAGGGGATGAAACAATGCAAATCGATGTTAAATTTTACGGATTTTCCTGAAATAGTGCATTGTTGGGGTTGGTAATACCTGGATCTTCGTTTTGTATGTAAAATGTGTGCCGAAATTCACCCCCAAAAAACCCTACCAAGAGGCAGATTCTTTTTACATATCTATATAAGATCCAGATATATGACTAAGTTGTGTTACTGTAATCAGTAAGGGTATTCAGGAAACTTCTTAAACAAACCCCTAGGCTTCCACCACCATTAAAATAATGGTTGACCCAATTTCGATGATTAAAAAAAATTAGGTAATCAATGGTGGTTATATAAATCCACCCATTGTTTTAATGGGTGGTTGGAATCCCAGGGAAACACTATATCCCAGGGATTAAGTATGGTAATGATGGTCATCAAGTTATAACCTGACGATCATGATTCGCTTATGATCGGATCACGATCCCATCTTTGCCAGAACTTGGTGTTGAGCTGTGTGAAGTTGTATGAGGTTCTGAGTGGTTATTTTTGGAAAACATAGGAATTCGTACCATCTTTTTGGGGGAAACTGTGGGCTGGGTTTTCGGGGTTTCAAGTTAATGGAAATTAACAGCAGCTTGTTTTTCAGGCTTGATGATTAAACAAAAGGACAACTCGTGGTGAAAAAACACTGCACAACTGCACAACCCATGCAAACCTTATGTATGACTTCAGGCTGGAAAAGGAATTCCAACATGGCATCCCCGATGTGGAAAAAAGCTGTTGAACATGTGGGATGTTAGTTTACCAGAGGTTTTGGCTTACTACCCTCCCTGAAACTAACAGCAAAAGCACCTGAAAATTGATGGTTGGAAGACTACTTTCCCTTTTTTGACGGCTTATTTTCGGTGCCTTTTCCTTGTTAGTTTCAGGGAGTGCAACCCTCCAACAAAAGTGTTCCTTCCGAAGGCAAACTTTAGGAATCATCACGACTACTCGGGGGCCTTTTGAGTTGAATTTCATGGCCCATACCATTCATCTATGTGGTATATGCTATACATTTACACTCCCGTAAACTAACATAGCAATGGAAAATGGACCCGGATTGAAGAAGTATTTCCTATTGAAACTGGGGATGTTCCAGCCAGCTATGTTAGTTTACCAGAGGGTATATAGTTAATTGCTGGTTGTGGGATCAATGTAGGTAAATATACCATACGTAGTACCCGTCCCGTCCCAAAGCATGTGTCAATTCGGTGGAATTTGGAGATGTTTTTTCAAAACCAAGCGGTTTTCAACCTTGGTCAGTTTAACCTACCCCCCCTAAAGTACCCCCCCCTCCCCTAGAAATAAGGATTTGCCATTGAGAGTTTGGCCGATTTTTGTGAACAAAAACATCGCAAAAGTCGCCCAGGTTTTCACCGACTTCCCGGAGACTTGCTCCAAGTGGGCTCTTTTGCAGACACTGTGTGCAAGCTGTGAAGATACAGGCCGCTGAAAATCGGTGCTGGTGGGTGATTTGAATCGTCATCCTGGTGGAAAATGAGAAGGGGAAAAGTTCGGGAAGATTGAGAAGAACACCCTCATTGAGTCATTGAAGTCCAGGCCTTTTTTTGGATCATCGAAACCAATAGAAACCTATCTTCATGACTGGTCAACCAACCCCCCCTAACGTACCCCCCTGAGAAATAAGGGTCTAATAAGGCCTTTTTGAAGGAAACCAATGGTTAATAAGCCCTTAATACGGTCTTATTTCTGGGGGGGGGTAGGTTGACCAGTCATGATATCTAGGTCGTGGTTTCAAATATTTGTTTTTATTTTCACCCCGATGCTTGGGAAAATGTTCCAATTTGACTAATAGTTTACAGATGGGTTGAAACCACCAACTAGCTATATATTTACAAAACATCTAGTGGTGTTGGAAGAAAAAACACATTAGCCCAAACTACTATGGCCTGATGCCACTTTGGTGGTTGGGAAAATGATGTGGTTTTCCATCAAGCGTTTTGCTGCTTCTGCTGCTACGGAACGCCCGTAGCGTAAGTAAATCGCTATCAATGATCCGGGTTTGCGATGAACCTGCTAGACATCACCTTGTTGAGTCTTTGAGTGATGGTAATCTGGGGATATGATTGCACAAACCCTGACAATAGCCTCTATACACCCACTCATAACTCATGAAAAAAGATCCATCACATTTCCAGAGAATCTCTAGGTGGTACTTTCCGAGATTTTGTTAATGTTCAACCTCCATTTTTCACCCATGAAGACGAAACATCATCACTAAAAAATTAGAGCATTTTTTATGCAGATTTCCTGGCTCGGAAACCACCAGCAAGTATCCACAATACACACCTTCCTTTTTTGCTTGCAGGATGATGAAAAAGTGGATGAACTCAAGGCCTTATTTTTTTTCACTGAAAAAAATGCCTTGTGAATTGGAGAGAATTTTTAAAAACATACGCCGGGTGTTCCAGACCCACCGGTCGACCCAACAGATCCCAAGAAGTTGAGTAATGAAAAAAAAGGCCCCTGGTTGTTTAGGGTATATAGCGGATTCTTGGAGGATCATCCCAGTTAGTAAGTAGTTAGTAGACACCATTTATAAGCCATTTAGGCCATTTGGAAGGGGAACAGCCCTACTTAGGGGACATACTAACCATGGTTATTAACCACTTATTAACTGGGATGATCCTCCAAGTATGTCCAGGGGTATGTTGGGCTTCTCTTTGGAGGGTCGGTGTGGAACATCACTCGCTAGCCCCAAACGTTTTGGATCGGCTTCGTTTTAACAAAAAAACGATGCAAACGGAAGAGAGTCGTTGAAATGTTGACAGCCTTGAACTGGTTGGTGGTTTCATTTTTTAATGTTCACCCCTATTTGGGGAAAATGATCCAATTTTGACGAACATATTTTTCAAAGGGGTTGAAACCACAAACTAGCTATATATTTACAAACAACTAGTACACCTGGAACTCCAAGTGTCCTATTTTTTTAGGCAACTTTACCCCTAAAACCAGCAACTATTGCCTTAAAAATAGGGCACTTGGCTTTCCAGGTGGCGTTGAAAGAAAAAAACGTGTGTAGGATTTCCAGGGAATCATGAAACATGAGCCCAAACTGCTATAGCCTGATGCCACTTTGGTTTGACCCAAGGAAGACGAGAAAACACGGCACGGCTTTCATGACTTTGTGGCGATTGAACACGCCAAACCATAGGACTTTTGACGGTTTTCATTCATTCCAATCCAACTTTCGCAGTGGATCAGTAGTAGATACGTGGATGTTCCAAGTTCCAAGTGTGTAAAGTTTGTGCCAAAGTTTCCAGGTATACTGTATATACGTATATATATATATTTACATAAGAGGCAAAGAGTCCCTTCTGGGATGTCCATGGTACTTATAACCCCAATGTAAGTAGGTTGGGTACGTTCCCTAAATAGGTTATAAACCTACTAACTAGTTACGATCACTTCCATAATGGACACCCTAGTATATATTTTTTTCGATGTATTTTTTATAAAATCCAAGCCCTTTAAAAGGGGATATGGGACCCAATTTTCATACCTACTTGATATAAGGTGTGTTAATGGGCTTGATTCTTAAGGGGCCCCCATCCCAAGGGTCCCTTCCCACCATGGCTTCCCTATAATTTAGCGATTCCCATAACTTAGGTGGTGGATTTTTATGGTAAATGTAGCTAGATACATCATACATGGATCCTATGGGCATTGGAAGCAGTCACCAGCCTCTATATTTTATAACAACAAACATTTACCTTTATCCCATGTAGAAAACTTCAAAACGCTCGTCCGCAAAAGCTCCCAATTTCGATCCCTTGAAAGCGTTTGTCGGGAACGGGTTTCCGACCTCGCATTTTCCTTACCCTCCCCTGAAACCGAAAAGCATCAAGGCAACCTGAAACTTGGTGTTTGAAAGGAGCGGAGCCGATGAATTTCCCGGAAACTGTGGGACGGCGTTTTAAACGGCCTATTTTTCAGGTTCCATGTTAGAATTTCCTCGGTTTTATGGGCTATATTTTTTGGAAATTTCCCATCCACATCGCATTTTCCGATCACATTTTCCCATGCAGGCAGCCGCCCAACGATTGCTGGATGAACCAGCTTTGGCCCAGCGTGTGGCGAGCACATCTGCAGCAGGGGAGTTTATTGCGCAAGTGGCGCAGGGAGACTTAGGGGCCCAAAAGGGTTGGGAGTTTTTTCCCTGAAAAATGCTTGGAGGATCATCCCAGTTAGTAAGTGGTTAGTAACCCCCAATTATAAGCCATTTAGCCCATTTGGAAGGGGAATAACCCTACTTAGGGGACTTACTAACCATGGTTACTAACCACTTGCTAACTGGGATGATCCTCCAAGTGGTGGTGATTGTAAGGGAATCCCCCCCAAATCCCTCTAAATTCAGGTTGAGGAATTATTAGAAATTTACCCAGATGTTTTTTGTATTACTTGGTGGTGACTAAATGGTACTTAGCAATTAGTAAGTTGAGTTCTTCTTAGCAGATTTTAGGGGGGTTACCCTCCCTGAAAACTAATATGACTGGCTGGAAAAACAAGCAGGAATGAAGATGTATCTCCTACTCCTATTCAAAATTAGGTGATTTTCCATTGACATACTAGGTGGTGGTTTCAAATATTTTTTATTTTCACCCCTACTTGGGGAAATGATCTAATTTGACTAATATTTTTCAGATGGGTTGAAACCACCAACTAGCATATTAGTTTACCTGAGTGTACTTATCTGAAACACCATATCTAGAGGTTGATGGACGACTGATGGTTTGTACGATGACTTGATCACCTTTTTGAAACCCCTCCCAGCACACCAACAATTTTTTGTGTTTTTTTTCCTCAACGTAGTGAAATATACTAAGCTAGGTGGTGGTTTCATTTTTTCTATAACATCACCCCTATTTGGGGAAGATTTCCAATTTGACTGATATTTTTCAAATGGGTTGAAACCACCAACTAGTAAGATGCCTCCATTTCATAATGTCAATTTATATGTTTATATATATATACAACATATCATATAGATATCTAATATACACCAAACAAACATGTAATAAGCCCACCAAAATCAAGGCCTAGCAGCACCTTCCAGTCGATTTTTGCCAATTAAGCACTAAGGGATGGGGTGATTTTTGTCACCCTGTAACAGAACCATTTCGAAAGGCAACCCTTTGGGAAGGTGTTTTGGGTATACATATTTTCATTCCCCTGTCCCCAATGTATTAATCATACCTGGATCTTCCTTTTGTGTATAACATTTCTGCCTTTTCCCCCAAAACAAAACTAACCAAAAGGCAGAAATTGTACATATCTAGAAGATGAGAAGGCAGAAATGTCTGCCTTTTGGTTAGTTTTTTTTGGTGAAAAGGCAGAAATTTTATACATTTGGAAGATCCAGGTATATAAAAATATATGACCTACCAATTTTTATTAGGCTTTGACAACCCGCTTATAAACCCCCAAGTCCTTAAAAGGGATGGAATCCTCCAAGGTTTTCCCCCCAGGGCCTGTTGCCGCCGGCCGTCATCCGTAACGGATGCGTCACAGATCCGAGGTCTGCCAGAGCCATGGAACCCATTGAGGCTCCGATGCCTACGGCCCGACAGCTGGAGGTGTGGATCCGAAACTGCTTGGAAAAACGTGGGGAAAATAGGCGTGTTTTTTTTGTGGTTGAAACAAGTATATATCCCCAAGCAAACCTGAAGATTTTTTTTTGGGGAAAAGATGTTTTGATACAGTTCTTTTTCTTAAAGTTAAGATGTTTGTTTGTTTTTGTGAAGGCACAAATTGTTTGACGATGACAGTTGCATGTGAAACAAATTCTTTTAACCTACTGCCATCTCAAGATTTTCAAGAGGATGATAAAGATAGTCAATGCTAGAAACTAGAAACTTCTAGAAAGATACTCTGAAACTAAAGCATACTTGAAATGTCCCAGGAAGTTAGTAAAAGGTTGATAAATGGGATACAACCCCACTATACCGAATTTTATATGTATAGGTTATAATCCATTTACTAACCATTTATCCTAAATTCCTGGGACATTCTAGTAACCTTTCCGATGTTTTGAGTCTCAGTCTTTTTGTATTTCTATTTATTTTTGGTGGGCGAATGGCGCCTTCGCTAAAGCAACAAAATGCACACGTTCTTTTTTGGGCCTGAAGATTAGTCTTTGATCAAAGCAGGTCATGACGAGAAAAAGGTTGAAGCATGTGCACATCTCCTCTTGAAAACCACCTTTTCCAAGGGCCGGGTGGTTTTCCAACAAAAGCCGGTAGCTTACTAGCTCCAACTACACGAAAATCCCCCGGATTTTCGTTTCGGGACAACTCTAAGGGAAACCCAGTGGTTTCGAAACCCATTTCGGAAGAGATTAGGGAAAACCCCTAGATCTCATCTGACTGATTCTAGGTGGTGGTTTCAAATAAATTTATTTTCATCCCTATTTGGGGAAGATTCCCATTTTGACTAATATTTTTGAAAGGGGTTGAAACCACCAACTAGGATTTGCTTGATGGGTTGCTGCTGTCGTTTTTTGGTGCAAATTTGCCCGCAAATTTGACCACCACCTTTACAACCTGCAGTTGTACTTCTTGCACAATTTCATTCCCTTTGTTGGCTTTGGCTTCTGTGACAACTTTGCTGGGATGCTCAGATTTCTTTTGCCAATCTCTCAAATTGACACACTCAACTTTGAAGCCAGATTCTTGTGGGTATATAATATATATATATATATACCTAGAACCCAAATGACCCTTGTTTTGATTGGAAAAGGGCCTGATTTTCGAGGGTTTACCTTCAAGAATATAGAGGTCAGTTGGGCTTAGGTGTGTCTTTTGTGAAATTCGTGAGGAATTCCCGAGCAAAAAACGGACATTTTACATATCTGGAACATCCAGTTATGTTGTCTTCGACGTGCATGTTGTCCACCTTCTTGATGGGCCAATTCCAGTAACCCCGCATTCAGTTCAAAAACATATTCTTTATCGATGGGCGTTTTGGTTCTCATTGTTTCTCAACGTTCTCTACGGGTGTATTGTTTTCTGCTACAAAGTGGGCGCCCCTTACTTGTTACCCAAAGGATCCATGGGACTGGTATATTTCCCTACACTTACCATAAAAATCAACCATTCATACAGCTAAATATACCATTTTCCCATGGGATCCTATGGGTTATGAATGGTTATAAGGCCCCTATGGCCTTAAAGGGGTTACAAGTTACAACCCCTATGATTGGAGTTAGGGGCCCCAATTCATTAGTGGCAGGGGCACACCTTGTAACAAACAAAGGGTTGGTTCGCCTGCTTCTCAGTAAAACCCATAGGATCCATGTATGGTATATTTACCTACATTTACCATAAAAATCAACTAAATGTAGGCAAATATACCATACATGGATCCTATGGGAAAGGGAAGGATCCTTCAAAAGGTATCACCGGGATAAAACCTGGTGATTGTATGTGATTGTCATGATGCCCATGTGCTTCAATCTGGCTGATCTATTTGCTGAAACAAAATTTTTCGGTAGTTCAGGTGGGTTTTACTGATTGAGTGTCTGTTTGAGTAAATAGTTACTGGATAAATACATGGGGTAGTTTTGATTACTACGTAAATACACGTTGGTCTAATTAAAGGTGTTTCGGACAAAGCCCTCGGGACAATCGCTGTTTTCTTTTGGTGCGCCGCCCGTGCCCCTGAGATCATGATCTTAGCTGGTGACATTCTCAGAATTTTTTGTGGGATTCGTCGTTGGGAGGAGTTTTTTTGGTGATTCAGTATACAGTGTTCACCCAGGAAACCAGCCGGCAATACTCTTTATGGATCAGAAATTAGGCTAACCACCTGGGATGTATAAAACACTGTAAATAATGGGATACACTACCAGCCAAAACTGGTGCAGGATTTCTTCCATCAACAAAAACCATGATATTCCAATATGGTGATCCAAAGTGGCCATACCTGATGCTCTACGTAGTTCGCAGTGAGTTGCCGGCTGTAGAGCGTGAACTCGACGAACACAACTTTGAACCTGTCCTCTTCAATGGATTTATCTGGTTTTGGTAAAAGGTGGTAGGTAACATAGAATCACCCTTTGTTGTACACCTTAGGATCTTCCATGCGTGCAAAAATGCATGCCCAAGTTTATCCAAAAAGATACACCCAAAAAACCACATGTTATATTACGTATACATAATAATATATAACTGTATAGGTATTTGTCAACCTTTTTAAGGATGGCCTCATACATCACTTTCTCGGTTCTTTGGCACTACCTCCAAAACTTACAGTATACAGTAGAAAAACTTATAGAAAAAAGGAAAAAACTAAACCGTACATATTCCCTACATGGAGCATATGCGGTTTGTTTGAGGCGATTACATTGATGCCAAGTTGGGCTTAGCCATGGGTTTGAGCACTATGGCGGCTGCTGCTTGGGGTAACCTTTTCAGGCCCGAGGCAAACGGAGGTTTCGGAAATGCCACTACTAGGATGTCCCAGGAATTTAGGATAAATGGCTAGTAAATGGATTATTTTACCTACTTATGAATGGGATATATTAGGGTTAACTCACTGATCCTAACCTGTTACTATCCAAATAGAAGATTTAAACAATTCGTGCTGTTCTCCATGTTCTCCAATAACCCATGACGCATCCATGGGACGAACGGTATATTTACCTACATTTATCCCATAAAGATCAACTCTTCACGTACGTAGGCAAATATACAATCGTCCCATGAATGGTATGGGTACCCTCCTGGGAACTAACATATCCCCTGAAAAGTCACTTTTGAGTCGATGATTTTCCTTTTCCCGTTTGGTGGGATATGTGATCGTTCCCTAGAGGGTAGGCCCATGGTTTCAAAAAACAATTGGTGGTGGTTTCAATTATTTTTTATTTTCACCCTTATTTGAGGAAGATGTCCAATTTGACTAATATTTTGCAGATGGGTTGAAACCACCAACTAGTCGTGAATCGTTCTCCAATCATGGTTACATTGTATATAAAACATTTGGAATGTAAGAACTCAAGCTAGTAATGCAGGAACGACACTGGTTGTTTGGGTTGTGTAGGGGGTTGAAAAATATACCCGTTTTTTTGTAGGGATTATAATGAGATTAATGAGCCATTGTAAAGATCCTGGGTCATATCTCAAGAGTTTTATTTCACTGCTCAACTGATTATCCAAATAGGTGGTGCTTTCTAGCTATGTTTTTACTGATATTCAAGTCGGATGATCCAAAAAAGATCAGCAGATTTTTCAACTCGGTTGTGTCTCTCCAGGTTACTTTGAGATCTTGAAACACCGGGTGCATATGTATATACATATATTCAGAATTATTCAGATATATGTACATATATATACATATATATATTAACATATTCATGTGGTATGTTTTTATACTTGTCAATATCTTGGGGAAGTTGCCCAAAAAAACGCACAAAAAGGCTGGAAGTTCAAACTGTTTTGATGAATGTCTGATGTATCTTGCAGTGACCTCTGAAGATCTCTTTTTTGAGGTACCTTGGATTTGGCGAAAAACCACCAAATGAAAAGTACCAACCGTTGGAATACAAGATTGGAAATGGTGAAATGGTTTCGAATTTATGTAGACCTTGGGGTTTCAAAAAATACACCCTGGCAAACTAACATAGCAATGGAAAATGGACCCGGATTGAAGATGATTTTCCTATTAAAAAGGTGATATTCCATTGCTATGTTGGTTTACCAGAGGGTAATTTCTATAAACCAACTCGGTGAAGCACCCCTGAGTTTCCCCCAAAGCAAACCGTTGCTGCAACTCAGCTTCCAAAAAAGATCCCATGATGCATCCATGGGACGAACGTCGTATATTTACCTACTGTACATTGATTCCACAAAAAATCATTGAACATCAACTGTTCATGTTGGTGGATATACAATCGTCCCATGGATCCTTACAATGGTTTCTGAAATAGTCCCCATATAACTGTGTAGTATTTAATCCCCTATGTATCCCAAGCAACTAGAGGCCATTTTTTCATTGCTCAAATGGCCTTATAAATAGATAATTATAACTTATAACCCTACTTATATAGGGCTCAAAAACGGTTTATAACCTCATTTACAAGTTTTTTTTCATTCTATGGTATGGGGATGGAAAACAAACGGATTCCCCACACGTTTTCCAGAAAAAACCTTCAGTTGACCGACCCGCCAGTGATGTCATTGGCCTATGGATCTCTGGTTTCATCGAAACCTTTGTGGCATCGTTGGGAGCCGAGTGTCGAGTGAATGGGAAGACTATGGAGGATGATTACACGGGCTCCACCATAAGAACCTTGTTACATGAGAAAATCCACCCTAAAGATTGCAGGTATTGTCCCTTGGTGATGTAGGGTTTCTCCAATTTTTTTAGGGTTGTTTTAAGTGATTGTGGCAAACCCTGCCTGTTACACCCCTGAAAACTAACATGACATTGGACAATCCCCATTTGCAGGAGGGAATACATAGGTTTTAGGGATTTCAAGTCGATGGAAATGAACGAACCCGTAACGGCTGGAATTTCCAGGTGGACAGTTTACTAACTCCCCGAAAAAGACAGGGCTTCAACCAAAAATTCGGAAAACTCGAATCTGAACCGTTGCCCCAAATGGTTCCAGCTAACAGCTTTTGTTGTACCTGGAAAGCCAAGTGCCCTATTTTTAAGGCAATAGTTGCCGGTTTTAGGGGTAAAGTTGCCTAAAAAAATAGGACACCTGGCGTTCCAGGTGTTGGTTTCAGGGAGAGTTCTTGGAGGGTCAATTACAGTGAGGTCAGGTGAGCTATGTTTTCGGTCAGAAGGTAGTTTGAACTACTTGTAAGGTAAAATCCATATTAAAATCTCTCCATTTTTCAGGAAAATCATGGAAAATCATGGGAAAAAATCCAGGTTTGTGAATTATTCTACTGTAATTGGCCCAGATGTAAAGTAAGAATACCCCCAAAATTCTCCACTGGCTGGAAAGCCGTTGGTGCCCTATTTTTAAGGCAGCTTAGTTGCTGGTTTTAGGGGTTTCCAAGTTGCCTAAAAAAAATAGGACGTTCCTTGGCGTTCCAGGTGGCTGTTGATTTTTCCTCTTTCGCAAGTTCTGAACGATCTAAATCAAGCAATCAAGCGACCTCCCTGGTCGATCAACGCCGCCGCATCGCCAAGGACGGGACTTCCGGGGCATCGGCTGACGAGTGGACAAATGTCGGGGGCTCGGGCTCGGAGCAGCGAGCGCTCTCCCTTGGAGGAGGATCATCCAAAATGACGAGAGGGGTTAGGTTAGTGGTTAATATATAACCATATATACCATGAGAATTTTTTAAATATACCATACATGAGTTGATTTTTTATTGCAAGTGTAGGTAGATAGACCATATTTGGATTCCCTATGGGTAAGTAGTTAAGATGTAGTTTAACAACTATGGTTGTTAGCAACTTTGGTGATCGTAAGTAAGTCCCCTTGGGTCCCTTTTGAACATGGCCATGAACATCTACATGGCTCCAAACCTTAGTCTTCCCTAAATCCTCCCAAATACCTCGTGAGGAGCTGTTTTTTTACACCCTTCAAGGGGACACCCTTCTCATGAGGTGTTTTTTTCGGGGGTCCAAATACCTACTCACAAGATATTTGGAAGACTACAAGGTGGGCCTGGGTTTAGGAATATACAGCAGTTGTTGACAGTTGACAGCATCTTTGAATTGTTTTTTTTCTACGACTTTGAGATATTTGAGTCTTTGAATATAATAATACATTTTTGGGGGGTCCAGAAAATGAAAGCAGGTCACTTTATTGGACCCATGGCTTTACACAGGTTTTCCGATGTGAAAGTCATGTTTTTTGGGTTGGAAGAGTCATCCAACAGATTTGGGACAATTTAAAGTCCATTGACCGGGGTCCACGGTGCCCCCTTAAAATTGTGATCAAAAAAGCTAAAAGAAAAGCAGGGTGGTGGTTTCAAATATATGTTTTTATCTTCACCCCGAACCTTGGGGAAAAGATTTTTTCATTTTGATGGTCGCATATTTTTCAAATGGGTTGGTGAACAACCACCAACTAGATAACCAATGTTGTAACCTACTTATAAATGGGGTATGTAAGGGAAAAAATCACCGGGTATGATTGTAAAAATCCCTACTTATAAATGGGTACAATTGTTAAATGAGTAAAAGAAAAACCCAACACAACAATCACCGGGTGAAGCTCCGGGGATTGATGTTTGAATTGAATTGAATTGATTTTTTTAATACCCCACACCTTCAATGATTCGGCCTTCGAAAAAATCAACGAATCGGTCCTATCTTTTGGGGGATCATTTCGGGACACATTTGGTTATGCCTGGAAAACAGCCGTTGCTGTTAATTTCCATCAACTTGAAAACCCCCTCAAACCAGCCTGCCCGTTGCCTAAAATTATGATACACCCATGTTTTCCAGGTATGTTGAAAACTGCTGGGCGCTTATTATAGTATCGTTGGGGTTGGTGCGAAGCACCCTACCCTCACCTTGTTGTGACCCTTTGCTCGAACTAAAATTTAGTAAGGAAGGGTCATCCAAAACACTCATTTGCTCATAGTTACTTCGCAATGTTGGTGCCATGTTTGATGTGATTTGTCGCGAATGAAGATAGGATCTTTTAGGTCATTTTGATGTATTTAGGCGGCATATAATACCATTTCACGACCAACCCCTATGGTTCCCTCACGGATGAAATTCTAGCTGCAAAAAGGCATGAACGATTCATCGCTTTCATCCCCCAAACTAGGCAAAGATTTGACTGTTTTTTTTTTCAGATTCCAAGTAGCGATACAATTAATCATCAGGGCCAAAACCTCAAAACCCTCAAAAAAGGAAGGGTCTTTCCGGATTCTTAGGGCGCCCTGTTTCTTTTTGGTGATCTGATGGAAACCGGGCTGACTTAACGGAAGCTGCGCTGAGGGAGCTTCTTACGGTGAGGATCGTCAAGAACACTTCAATGATCGTAGGCGTCGTCAAGGGTGGGATTCGGAGACCATGACTGGATGGTCGATAGTCTGGGAGTCCGTCACCCGGAAGGGCTAGGTGAGTTTACGGACTCCCTGGGTCCACTTCGGATGTCGGTTTTTGGGTAGTGGCAAAAGGTCAAAAGGTTGGAATCAAAGAAGTTGGGGTGAATCCTCAAGCCCGAAGATTTAGCTGTTTTTTTTGGAAGCCAAGTGATTTGACAGGTATATTTAAACCCATGACGGATCCATGGGACGATCGTATAGTATTTACCTAAAACATGAATGGTTGATTTTTATGGTAGATTTGTAAGGTAAATACCCCTAAGGGAATATTTACCTACATTTCCACCTGAATGTGGCCAGTTTTCACCTAATGTAGGTAAATAATCCATACATGGAGCATCTGGGTACCATTCTCATGGATCCATCATGGGAAAGGTACAAATTTGAACCACGAGCGTAGTCCTTGACTCCTTGGTCCCAGGCATCTCTGTGGGGTGCATCATGGGCATGCTTCCTTTGGTATATCCAGAGGCCAGGTTCTGACCATCATAGTCCGGGGTCCACCATAAGGACTGTTACATGGGAAAATCAACCCCTAAAGATTGACAGGTATTGTCCCTTGGTGATGCAGCTAAGGGTTTCTCCAATTTTTTAGGGTTGTTTCAAGTGAATATTGGCAAACCCCCGTAGTCCTTGATTTGAATCCACGATCCGGATGTCCCAGGGTCCGGATTTTTTTCGGATCAATGGTTAGTTTGAAGGGGGGTTACGTACAACCTACTTATAAATTGGGATATATGAGGGTTAGTTATAACCCACTGATCCTACAAGGTTTCGGCCCCGGATCCAGTTTCAAAAATGGAGTTATTTCGGGCCCCGAAATAAATGGCCTTAATTATTATAAATGGCGAACCTGTTCTTATTATAACCCTAGTTTTTTAGGAGTTATAAACCACCCAAGTTATAACTGGTTTTTGGGCCTCACCTTGTCACCTTTGATCTACTAACTTCCAACGTGACATCCGAGGACTGTAAGGGTTAATAAGACCATTAAGAAAACCGCTTCATCGGGTCACCTTGTTGTTGTATCCCGCGCCAGGAATATCGGATTTGGCCCTCACGTCACGACTTGGAAACCATTGCAGAAGGGCATGATCTTGCGTGCGCCTGCCTAGCTAACCCCCTTGAAAATACATATGTCGCCTTTTAAAAGGTTTTTTTTCACGCAAGTACGGTATTTATTTGTTTGAGGCCATTTTAATTTATACGGGTAAAAAACTCCATTAAATTTTCACCATGTTTTGTTTTCACCATGTACATAGTACGACCTTACGGGACCCGTACTCTTTTAAGTGATGCTGTTGGAGTCGTTTTGGATTCGGAATCCATCATGGGAATTTCAAGGGCCAGCCACGTTTTGTTGGACCCCACAAATGACCAGGCCTTATCAAATCGGGGATTTATTAAGGGATCATGGTGAGCAAGCACCCTGGGTTTAATGAACGGCTGGAACCTAAACATCACCCAGTTTTTCAAAGGAACATTATCTGAACAATTCACCTCCATGACTTTGGGTTCAACATGTTAATTTGGGATGATGTATTTTCTTACTATCCATGAGATTCGCGCTTTTTTTTTCGAAGCCCAGAATCCTGAAACAAAAAATAAATCTCCTCAGGCAGTTAAAGGGATCAGAAATCCCAAGCGCAAAGCTTTTCATGTGAGCCACTGGCTTACTGGGAAGGGTTAGTTTCAAGGGGTTACTTACAACCTACTTATAAATGGGACCCATATTTCGGTTTTAGCCCACTGATCCTAACCTTTTACTCACTTCCTGGGACATTTGCCACTACTTGGAGGATAATCCCAGGACTTGGATACGTGGGTTGATAACCATGGTGATCGTTTTCATTCCCTTCAAAAAATCGGGTGTTGTGGGGGGCCCCCTTCCATGATCATGGCCATTTTCACATGGCTAAAAAAAATGAGGGTGATCCGATCATCGCAAAAACCGGATCCTTGAGCCATCCACAAATCGCACCTGAAAAATGATGGTTGGAAATGGTTGGAAGTGATTCATGTCCTTTCGCGATGGTCCCATTGCTTGGGGACATATGAATTCTTGGAGGGCCGGGTACTTCTTCCTGGGAGGCCCATTCACGAAGTACTGGGTTCCGGGGGTTGGTTGCTACCTGGTGTATCCAGGAGTACTTATTTAGGATCATCCCAGTTAGTAAAGTAATGTAAAGTATAGGTAGTAACCCCCATTTGGAAGGGAATAACCCCAGTTACGGGACTTACTAACCATAGTCCATGGTTTTTAACCACTTACTAAACGGGAGTCCATCCTCCAAGTAGCACCTCTAACTTCCACGAAAACATCACCGAAACCCAAGGCACGAATGAAGTGATCGGACCACGAGGACCTCGGATCATCGGATTCATCGGAGTTTTCTGGGAGGCGAGGAGATCAGATCCGATGGGATGGTGAGATCGGAGATGGTGGGATTTTTTTCAGCAGAAACCCATACAAAGTACTGCCCCGGATGCAGTCATAAATGGAGATATAACTATAACCCCGAAATAAATGGCCGAAAATCAATGGCGAACTGTTCTTATTTCACGCTAGTTATAGGAGTTATAAACCACCCAAGTTATAACTGGATCCGGGGGGCGCTTCACCTTGTAGGATCCCAATAGTTGTACTTGTCGACGACGAGTGAGCTGATGCTACACCGCTTTGAACTGCGGGCAGTTCAGCCTGTGTCATCAAAGCACCAACAGGATGTGGACCCCAATAGGATCCCCAATAAATGGCTGATATATCAGCCAGGTGATTCAAGCCGTGACCCAACTTGATCCCCTATTTGGAGGTCACTCAACCATTCAAAGATATTTAAAGATTTTAACAGGTCACTTAGAAATTGCCAGGAATATATTTAGGTTGATCCAATCAATGATCTTCTAGACTATCAATGATCAATATGATATGTAAAATGGTATAGCCAATAATTTTATTCATATAGATACCAAATCACAGAAATTCAACCAAATGTAGGTATGACAAACATGTATACCATACCCCTGGATCTTTTTGGGGTAATGGTCCTACTTACTTCAGAATCTGCCCAACCTTTGGATCACCTGTACCCAGGTATGTCAGTGAGACATTGCTATGGCTTCCCTTAAGGGGAACCTGAGAGAGCCTTGGCCTCGGGAATTGATGGCAAGAAACAAGATCGTCAGGTTGATAAAATTAGATGGGGCAGCTTTTATGCAACAAAAGATTGGGTTGAAGTTCTACCTGGAACCCCAAGGCCAACCATTTATAAATGGATGTTTGATGAAACAACCATTTTCTATATATTCGTATAAAGATTTGGAATCATCCAATTGAAACAACCATTTATAAATAAATGGATGTTTGGGGTTCCAGGTAAACATGCCCATAGGATCAATGGTATATTTTATCTTACCGTACATGGATCCTTTTTTGGACTTTATGTAATTTTCACGGAGCGATTTGCTCGTTGCGGGTAATTTTCCTCCATTTTTATATGCATATGATCTGCATATGTTTCAACTGATAGTTGAACAATTTCACTTCGTACCTTTTATGAATAATGAAGGTTTTGAGCCCTCAAAACATGGGTGAAATAACCTGTAAAAATGAAGGAATTGGGTGTTCGCATGGTAATCTGATTTGGCCAATTTGTTTCAACTCAGCTTTTGTTCCACCGCAGAGTTGTTTTTTTTTACCAACTCCGTGGAAGCTACAGAAGTGAAGTCTAGCCTGCATTAAGTAACTTGGGCATATCTTAGATTAGCCTTATTCCCTTAGCTCCTTTGAGTTGATCGTGGGATTTTATATGTGGGCCCCACTAAGAGTTCAACTTTTAGCAGGGGACCTAAGGGTTGCCATGTTAAGTAAGTACAGTAAATTGTTTTTACGTTTAAACTACCAGCTCCAGCATCCTCCAGCAATCTATACCCATACCGTGGACCCATGGGACGATTGTATATTTACCTACATGACGATTGTAAAATTTTCATGGTATAATGTATATAGAGGTAAATATAGCATACATGGATGCCATGGGATAGGAAATACATCTGCAACAGTGGACCATTTTAGGTTGCTGTGTTTCTCATGGAGTGAAGATTTAGAAAACTCTCACATGATTTTGCCTTGATACAAAGACAACGGCCAGAAAAACACAACAGCAGTTTTTCCCTACACAAAAAAGCGTTGAATGGGGGCCAGGGCCCATCCAAAAACAGAAGGGGCCGGGTTTGGCTTCAGCCAATTTTAAAGGGCTGGATGCGCCAATTGCGGTGGGCTTATTTTGCTGAACCAAACTCTTTGACCTGGATCTTCGGACCATTGGATGCGGGGCTGTTTGTTGAAGGTGCTTTTGTTTATTTCCTACCAAAATTCAATGGGGGGAATTCAAAGATTGGTTGGAAGGGATGTATCTACCTTGATCTTCTTGTGTGTTTGTTTCAGGTGTTTGTTTACGGATTCGATCCCATGGGAGTTAAGTCACCATTTTTCACCACCATTTGGGAGAATATGTGTGGAACTTTTCCAACCACCAAACAAGCAAAGCTAAGAATGTACAACTTTGGGCTAGCAAAAAACCCTCGCAATCTCCACAACACTATTCATAGACTGATCTCGATGAAAGAAACACAATGTGAGCAACAAAATAACCCAAAGAAAGGAGGTGTGACATCAAGAAGACATTCATTGAAAAAGCACCTCTTACCTTTGGAACCTTTGTTTGGGTCGTAAATTTTTGATATTTAATTTTTGATTTATTTGTTGGCAGGATGAGATTTTTGGAGCTCCCGTTGTTTTAATTGGACATATTCCCCTAGCCAGAGTGCATATACATTAGACAACATGAGGATTTTTCTTGGGGGGGGTGACAAAAAATGCTGATTTGCACCACATCTCAATGTAGAAGATCTGGAGCAGCTGGAAACTTTTAACAACAGCTGGCAACTTCTGGACTTTCTGAGCAGATCAGGTCCAGTGTATCTCGTCAGGGTGAGGGGTTCATCGTCACTGTCACTGATGGAATTTCCACTCTCTTGGAAAACAGGTGATTGTAGTTTCGGGGAAGGTTCTCGCAAATCCAGTGGAAAACATCCAGATTTGGGGAAATTCCCCCATGATTTCAATGAACATTTTGTTCAGAATTCACTGTACTACAGTTTCCTTGTACAGTCAACCAAAAAACCTCAAGAAACAAACATCACACATAAAACACAGACACATGAGCAATGAAAAAAACCCTGGTTGTTTAGGTTGTATAGGAGATTAATTATAATTATACTACCAAATTATATGGGGATTTTACTAAGCCAATATAAGGATCCCTATAAACCAACCAGGATTCAATGGAAAGTAGGAGGGTTTTTTCCGTAGCTCACATCGAATTGTTTTGAACAGGTGGCACCGATGGGTCGACCCATTCCCCTGCACCTTTGCCGATTTTCGGTTGGAGATTTTCGAGGGACAACCCACGTTTCGACAAAACAAATGCCTGAGAGAAGCTGCTGTGCCAAGGTGAGTGTGTTTTCGGAGTGATCATCTTGAAACCTTCGCTTGGATTTGTTTTTATATGGTGTTTTGGTGATTTTTTTACGGTTTGTACCATGGTATTTATCATCATTAAACCACCCACTAGGAGAATATTTTTGGAGCTTTTTTTCCAAGCATCGAACAAGCAAAATCTAAGTTCGGCCGATCGCGAGGAAAGGGGTTGAATTACACACCGAGGGCCTGTGAGGGGTTCAAACAATGCAGGTCTATGGTGATTTTGAGGGAGTTCCCTTACAGTGCCTTGTTTGGGTTGGTAATATAATGACCCCTGTGATTGGCAGTTTTTTTTTTCAAGGGGGTGAGGCGTTTAACATGGTTTAAAACTATGGTCAGCTGGATCTATTCAATGTTTACTTAGACATATTTTTTACCAAGGTGTCTTTTTCAAATGGGTTGAGGCAACACCACCAGTACTTGAGGATCCCGAGTGGGGTTGTTCCCCTTCCGGGCCATTCATGGCTTATAAATCAGGGTTTCTAACCACTTACTAACTGGGATCATCCTCCAAGAATTTCAAGAATTGTCAAAGGGGGTTTCTAAGGTTGTTTCAACACACCTTTCGAACACACCCCTAAACCTTTACCAACAGGTTGTAAAGGGAATCCTTTCATAGTTGGGTAGGGGGATTGCCAGGGCTGTGCTCCAGGGGTGTGTTGTAACTTTCTTGGAGGGTTGGTTTTCCTACCCCTTTCCAGATAGCTCAAGGTGGGGCTTTAATCCTCCAATGGATGAATGAAAAACTTCCCCGGCAACTTGCTTTAGGGTGAGTTTCAAAATTATATGAGCAATGAAAAAGGGCCCCTGGTTGTTTAGGGTTTATAGGGGATTGATGCTTCCCAGTTATATAGGGATTATAATAAACCATTATGAGGATCCCTATTAAACAACCAGTATAATCAGTATAATGGAAAGTAAGAGTTTTTTTTTTTCGCGGCTCACATGCCACCCTTATAAATCCCTTGTTACATGATTCATTTAGGATCAAAGAATCGCTGGGTGTTCTTTTTGTTAACTCTGGCTAACACAACAAAAAGGATCTGAAACATGCTTGGATTTGTTTTTTGGGTGATTTTTTACTTTTTACCAGGTATATCTCAATTTTTCACCACCATTTGGGAGAATATCTGTGGATCTTTTTCCAAGCATCCTGGCCAAGCAAATCCAAGTGGCATCAAAAACATTTGTTAGCCAATTCATTACTTGGAGGGAGGATCATCCCATTTAGTAAGTAGCTGGGATCACCGCCATTTATCAGCCATAAATTTCGGCCATTTGCAAGGGGTCCCAACCCCAACTAGGGACCAAAAAATGATGGGTTTTTCTGGGTAAACCACCCTGAACTCACCACGGTCTTAAGGTTGATCCACAAAACTTTTTCCCCTCAGATGCGCCGTTCATGTATGGTTTTTCCCTAGAATTTTCACGGTGATTTCCATGGGCCACATGAACAAGGGGGAAATGACGGTAAACTGGGTGGTGGTTTCAAATATTGTTTATTTTCACTCCGGATACCTGGGGAAATGATCCAATTTGACGATCATATTTTTCAGATGGGTTGAAACCACCAACTAGTAAATATTCACATCCCATGGGTCGCATCTGGGATAGACTTATTGATCTACCCTCCCTGAAGCTAACAGTTCGCACCTGAAACACCAGGGTTAGAAGACGAGTTTCCTTTTGGTGGCCTTGGCCTCCTGCCAAGGTGCTATGTCTGCTAGTTTTGGGGAGTGTAGAACTCATGCTTTTTGCTGCGGCTTGGAACAAATCAGCTGTTTCGGCTCATGAAAACGACTCAACGGAAACGCTGCAAATCCAATTGATCAGCTGGAGACATCGTCAACGTAAACTACTTGGATCTGTTTTTTCAGGTGATTTTTTTTTACGGATTCGATCCCATGGTATTAAATCACCATTTTTTTTAACCACCATTTGGGAGAAGAAGTTTTGGATCTTGTTCCATCCGCATCGAAGAGTCGCAAATCTAAGTTTTTTTTTCGTGGTCTTGAAGAAGCAGACGACTCAGCAAGAAAGAAAACATCCTGCCCTAAGAATCCTGACCCCTCCTATGGAAATACCAGACCCTCCTAATGACACCCCTGGGGCCGGAAAAAAACAGGTTGTTTTGACACCCCATGACATCCCATGGAGCCTTAGGGTGGAAAACAGTTTTTAACATACACAATTTTCAGTGACCGGACTGGATTCGTTGAGGAGTTCATCTGTTGATCCAAAATGCAGCACAACTTCAACAGCCATGGATTATTTGCCAAAGAATCTCATTTGAGCAATGAAAAAAACACCTTCTTATTTGCTGGACATATGGGATTATACCACTCAGCTATGTGGGGATTATAATATAAGCCATTATAAGGAGCCCTAATTAAACAACGATATAATTGAAAGTAAGGCCGGTGTTTTTTTCCTGGCTCAAATTTTTACTCATTTGACTAGCAAATGGACAATGACCTTTTCAGGAGCAACGTTCCCAATGACACAGGAAAGGGGGGAAAAGGTGACTTTCAACATCTTTTGGCTTGACAATACAGCCCAAAGCTTTGGCTGGTTTTTCCATCTTTCCGATGCCTGCAATTACACGAGTCGGAATTGCTCAGGAATACTAGGATGTCCTTTTGGAAGTTGGGATCAAAGGTGGCACATCAGTGGGTGAAAACAACATATCCCATTTATAAGCACACCCCCCGAAACTAACATGGAACCTGAAAAGGATGTTTTCCAAAAGGAATCTCCTTTTCCAGGTCTCCATTTTCAGGTTCCATGTTAGTTTTCGGGGGAGTAGCTTATAACCCATTTACTAATCATTGATCCTAAATTCCAACAGGACATCCTACTGTTGTTGGTGTTGTCGACCTCTTGGACTGTTGAGAGAATGTGTCTCTTAGAACCACCGGTACAGGAAAAGTAACTTGGCACATCTTAGGTTAGCCTTATTCCCTTAGCCCCTTTGAGTTTAGTGGGATTTTACATGAAACCCACGAAATAAAAGGTATAACTTTTAGCAGGGGACCTAAGGGTTGAAAAGGATGCATACCTACATGCAGGATGCAATCGGAAAACCACCATGTTAGGTTTGGGGATCCGTACTTGGAGGATCATCCCACTTAGTCAGTATACTTAGTAACCCCATAAGCCATGAATGGCCATCTGGAAGGGGAAGCTTTATTACTTAGGGGACGAAAACTAACCATAGTGATTAACCACGTATCCAAGTCCTGGGATTTTTTCCTGCAAGTATGTTCACATGTACTTCATACTGTTGCTGGGTCCCAGCATCCATAATCAGATCCAACTGGAGTTGGGTTGGGTTGTTCAGCGTTGTTCAGCCAGGGCCTTATTTCTGGTTGGTAGGAAACAGGTGGGATTTTGTAAACGTTAATCATGGCTGGTCAACCCACCCCCCCTATCGTACCCCCGAAACAAGGGTTTAATAGCCGGCATTATTCAGGGAAACCAATGGTCAACAAGCCCTTAATGAGGCCTTCTTTCTGGGCGGGTGCGTTAGGGAGGGGTAGGTTGACCAGCCATAATTTACCCCTATTGGGGGAGGAAATGATGGAAAAATTGACCAGCATAGTCAGCATAGTTTTCAAGTGGCTGTCAGTTCAACTACCACCTAAAGGATTACCAGTTATTTGTTGGCCAAAAAACGGGCAAAAGCTCCACCCTTCTTGGATGTGTTTGTTTGTTGAAGGGGATTTTTTTTGTTCGGATTTGTACCATGGGCACATCATCACCATTAAACCACTATTATAGGGAGAATATATTTATTGCTTCCAAGCACCAAAAAAAACCAAAACTAAGCCTTAGCTTGTGGGTTTTGGCGGGTTTTCAAATTTTTGGATAAAGACCTAAGGCGCGGGTGGCCGCAGCGGCATTGGCGTTAAATTTGGGTGTCTTTCTGTTGTTTCTGGTGCACTTGTCACCACATTTGCAGGCACCAAGATGGTGGGGGTTTTTGGCAGGGGAAAAATATGT
>DF239713.1:144282-161357 GCA_000507305.1 Breviolum minutum Mf 1.05b.01 | reverse complement strand
GTTGTCTGTTTGTTGTTGTTGTTGTTGTTGTTGTTGTTGTTGTTGTTGTTGTTGTTGTTGTTGTTGTTGTTGTTGTTGTTGTTGGAAGACGACACTTCCCTGAACCCTTGGGCTACTTTCCACCAAATCATCACTGTAGAACCATCTTGATGCTGTCCAGACTCTGCAATTGAAGAATTCCCCGAAGAAAAGTTGAAAATAAACAGGAAATTGGTGAAGCTACACATTGAAATTCGTGAGAAATCTGAACAGTCAACTAAAAATTCTGAGTGCAATTTTGAAGGAGCTCACTAGAGAATCTATGGAAAGCATTCTTTCAGAAGGTTTCTTCAGAAAACATGGTGCTCTTGCAGCGGGCTGCCGTTTTCCTTCTGAGGATGAGATCCATCCTGGGTTGAAGCACAACGTGCAGAAGCCCAGCTGAGAAACTGTGTTTTTGTTTTTTTGCCGGTCGTTTCGTACGACTGCGATGGAGGGTATCTTCCAAAGCCTTGTATGGATGTGGAGCCATCCTGTTGGTGATTGAGCTAACAAAAGCATCATTTATGTACCAGTGCATTAGAAATTTAATGTTGACAAAGAAATTAAGGATACCAAGATTTGACAACTTTTAAGTCCTGATATCTTACAAGTCACTCCCAACTTTTTTGGTAAAGTTTCTCAAAGATATGCACCTCATTATATCACCCTCCCTTGTGGTATGCTCGAAAATGCCGGGCAAATGCCGGGCAAATGTCGTTAGCGCTTACGACGAGGTGCGTGGAACTGTGGGCATGGCAAATGTCAGTGGCCCTGGCTGCTTATTGGTTGGTCAACCGACGGTGATTTCCAGAGCTAGGTTGGAGGGGGGGTGTGGCAAAAAATCACCCAGGTTTTATAAGGACTATACCCTCCCTGAAACTAACAGCTCGCACCTGAAAATGGATGGTTGGAATACGATCGTTTCCTTTTTGGAAAACCCAATTTTCAGGGGCTATATTAGTTTTAGGGAGTGTAATTGTTTATAAGAAGCCATCTGAATAAAGGGTTGCGGATATGAAATCAAAAAAAACACAACATCGTGGATTTTGTTTCCATGGGGCCAAAAAAAGACCAAGGGTTTTGTTGCTACCTACACATTTGTTCCCAATATCCAAAACAATGGAAGGCCAAGTGGCTGGGAGGCTATCGAGGCTGATGAACTGTGTCTGTTCTTCCCAGTCTTGTGGCTACTGAGGAGAAGCCCAACGAGAATGGATCACAATTCTACGCTGGTCGCCCTAGCCATTCTAGCAAGTCTAGTGCAGTGAATGTGATGAAGTAAGAACATTGATGTGACCCTAGGCTAGTTGAGTTTTTTTTATAAGACATGATTTGTGAATTCTGACTGGTCTCTTCTTTCCAGATAACGCTTCGGAAATCCGTGGAGCAGTTGGATGAGAAGCATACCATCTTCGGGCAAGGTGCTCAGTATTTCTTTGCTTCCACCCCCGGGAGTCCCAGCTCCATTGATTCAGTCCGCTCCGTTCATCCGAGGCGCGTTGCCGAGGGGTTCGGGGTACCCAAGTGGAGGTAACCTTTGATAGCTCCCAAGTCATAGCTGCAACAAGGCTGGGGTGTGTGTGTGTGTGTGTATATTTTTCGAAGAATCTTGGTTAACAAAAGGAAAAAAAACAATAGCATGCCAACAAACATCATTTTGAATGGAAACAACTGGAGGCAAAAACAGCTTTTATTTAACTTCGATTCTTGGAAGTTTTTTTTTCAACCATAGTTTTGGTCATGTGATTTCCTGGCTCCAACGCTGCGGCTTAAGCATGCAATTTTTCTCATCGATTTGAACAGATTGAGAAGACATGGATTGAAATGACCCCTGAGCCATTTGTACTTGTGTATGGCGGGGGCTGGTCTTCCAAGTTTGTTGGTACTGACTTGAAGGTAGGAAACAGAATAGCACTGACAAGTGTAAAGAGAATGGTGTGTCCCTTAATGTTGTAAGACGCAAGCCAGGAAAATCGTGTGACGGTAGAGCTGTTCATGGCAACGTTGTTCATTGAGAATTGCCTTGTTCAGCATTTCAGTGGGTGCAGTCGAACTGCAGGTCGTATTTTTTCGTGCGGCCAACAGGATTGGATTATGGCAACTGGATACAGATACCCTCCAGGCAACGATCACATATCCCCTTTTAAAGGTAGATGTGATTCGATGATTTTCCGAACTTCCCTGGACCAGTGGGATGTCATGTGATCCTTCCCTGCAGCGCTCTTGATTCCGCGGAATTTCATCGCCATGTATCTTTATGCGATCTTTGTGGCTGCTTGGAATATGCAACGTAAAAAAACGGACATGGAAAACATCATGAAAACCGGTTCCATTTTTTAGGGACCCAAATTTTCGATAGCGAAACTCCAGTAATCTTCACCAATGGCAAGCTGAAAAATCCAGTTACTGGATGTTTTTAGCCATTCACGATGCTGCTATGTTTTGCTTGCCAGGGATGTAAACCGTTTCTTGCATCTCCAAGAATTTTTGTGGAAGTGTCAGGAGGAAACGGAGGAAAGAGCTCCATGTATATAATTCATGGAACTTCAAGGCATCATGGGTTCCTACCATCGAAAATTGGTCCATTTTTCTCATCCAACAAAAATCACAGGGCCATTTTTTCTCACAAATCAAAAAAACTAACAACGAGATTCGGGACAAGTTTTTTCCATGGGGAGATTTCTCTTGTGATACGGTACGTTGGACGCGGTTGAACGGGTCTGCCAATGAACGACGGTGAAAGAAAGGCAGAGTTCAGGGTGGAGCAAATTCAACCAGATCGTTCATGATGGTTAATGCATGTTGAATGAACTGTTAATACACTAAAGATTATATACCCCTTTCAAACATCTCCCAATTTTGACAATGTCAATTTCTATGATGAAATTCACTCTATTTTCCTGGCTATCCTTGGTTTGCTTGTTCAGGTTGCGATCCTGCTTGCGCTCCTGTTTGCGCTCTGGTTGCTGGCATCTGCCGCACAAAATTTTACAATTCCGGCCGTAGTCCTTGGCATAGGCCAGGGCACCATGAAGAAGCAGAACCACTGGGATCCTTTTGGATTTTGGGATGCTAGTCTACTGATTGCTTTGATTCCATGATTCCCTCGTTGCGAATCATACATACTAAGGAAGGTAGTATAATTCCTACAGAATCGCACTTTGTATTTTTCTCTGAGCATCAGTCCTCAAGGGTCAATTTTAATAGACTTGTCGTTGAGAAAAAGGAGAAACCTGTTTTTTTTTTCCTGCATCTCTTAGCATCTCTTGAGAACTTCCAGGGTTTTTCCCAGATTTTCCAGGGCTTCCGTCCGTGTTTCCGTGTTTTTTGTCAAAATTTTTGATCTGCGATTTTTCTCCACAGCCTTCGTGGTATACTTGCTGGGGCATCTTCTACATGGTCTGCAGCTCACGGCCAACTTCCACGGTTCGGGGAGTCCCAGACTTCGGTGTTTTTTTGGGGGATGTATGGCGAGGGTTCACTTTCCAGAAATTTTTTTCGAAAGGCTGTGGGTTTTGGGATTCCCAAAAAAAAGCAACGGCGACAGGAACATGTTTTTTTTGATTTCGAAAGGTTCGGAGTAACAAAGAAAGTGTATATTGATATTCTCCACCACTTAGTTTCACCAAAATCAAAATCTTACTTACCCAAACAAGCCATAGGAATTTTTGAGTTGGAACCTTAGGAACTGTTATTTCCCATAGCTTATGTAGTTTAACAGTTGGAACCGGGGTTCAACCTCAGGTGCCAATGCCACAGCGAGCTTGACGCATAGCGTGGATACGGCAGAATTGGCGCTTCTGAAGGCATGGAACATTTTGCTTTGTCTAAGACTTGTGGGTTATATAGCTTCAACTTCGGGTACCAAAAATATAACCGCCGGATTTGGGATCATATTTTTAGGATTCCATGTTTGCCAAACCGATACTAACGAACTAACTAACTACAGTAACTATCTAACTAACTATCTGTTCGGATCTCTATGAGTCCCACAAGGCTTTGGGAGAAATCTTGGGATCGACTCCTGGAGTGGTCGGAGTTGACAGGCCGAGTTGCATGAGATCAAAGAGCAGTTGCTGGGTGATGGTGATATCTCTGGTGGAAGGCCATGGAGATCTCAGTCCATTTATAGCCCTGAAGATTAACATGGAACATAATTCCCTGTAGGTTTGGTTCAGATCATTTTCCTTTCCAAATGGCTGATTTGTAGGTTCCATGTTAATCTTCCAGGGTGCAAAGTTCGTGTGATGGCCCGTTTGTTTGTTTTTTTTTGTGGAGATTCTTCATCAGCTGTTCTTTTTTGGTTGAAGGCTGAGCAAAGCAATGGCAACCTTGAAGAACTTCAGCAAGATAGATGCAAAAGTGCAAGAAGTGAGGTGCGACCCTTTGGGGACATGAACCAGTTTTTTTCCTACAACACAAAGGTGATCCTTTCAAAAGATGTCAAGCTTTTTTTTTCACTTCCTTGAAGAGATAGATTTTTGAATAACAAAACCATTTGGATTTCTCTTCTTTTGAATTTGAATTTTTGAGCTCGATCATGAACAAAAAAAGATCTCAGGACAACCTGGGTAGCTAGATTTCAATCACACGTGTTCAAAGGGCATCACCTGTCATATTCTACCTACAACTTGGCAGGGATTTGATCCGTATGTTCGAGCACAACCACACCAATACCTTAGAGGAGTGCACGTGCTTTGTAGCAATGGAGTGACTCCATGAACATGTGAGGATGATAGCTATCATCATTTTTTAATGTTGGTAAGTTGTTAGTTACCACAGATTCTTGTTCCAGTCAACATCATCAGACCTCCTGCTTTGAATTTTGGGATGATATTTTTTGATTTATAGAAGTGAAAATTAAAACAGCCCGGTTCCGGGCGCCAACATCACTGGGAACTTTCAAATCATTGCCTACTGCAGAGGAGATGCTTGAGAGACAACTGGATAAAGGTCGTATACTCGCAAACTTTACCGTCGAACGTTTGGCCTCGCGCATTAGTCAGCAGGAGGGGTTGGAGATTGATGGCAGTTCGGAGGGATCCATGATCCATGATATCAAATGTGAATTGACTCATGGACAGTGCAAACTGAGTAACGAAAAAAAAAATAATATATATATATATAATATGTATAATATGTATTTATATATATATATATATACGTATTGTTTGATATGGGACTTGATTCTCAGGTCTCTGTGTATTTTTGCAAAAAAGTGCCTTGCAAGTTGGGCTGAGATTAAGAGAGCTGTCACTTCATGGAAAATGAACCTTTCCTTTTGTTGATGGAAGAAATCCAGCTAACCAGTTGAGGGAAAGGTAATCTATCCCAGTATTTACAAGATTTTATAGATCCCAGGTGGTTAGCTGGATTTCTTCCATCAACAGTTCCTACTCAAACTTATCATTTTTCTTTTTGGGATCTTTTTGACTCCAAGTCGCCTTTTGCCCTCTTCGATAGAGTTCAGTTGCTTCATATTTAGTCAGTCCGTGTTTTTTTGTTGTTCTCATTTTTTGATTTCCTTAGGGATACTCCTGGGTTTTTCAAATCAAAAAAAACCTGGATATTTTTTTTGGGATTTTTACCGTTTTGGCTTTTGAGTCGATGATGTTCCGAACTTCCCTTTCGGTGGTTGGATATGTGATCGTTTCCTAGAGGGTACTTATTCGATTCTTTCCGAATTTCTGAAAAAATCCAAGGTTAATAAGTTATACCTAGAACCTCATTTGACCCACCATTTTTTTGGGTTGTTAGTTTCAGGGAGGGTACTTGGAGGATTATCCCAGTTAGTAAGTGGCCAATAACCATGGTTAGGTTTCATCCCCTAAGTAGGGCAACATTCCCCTTCCAAATGGGCGATATTCATGGCTTCTAAATGGTGGTTACTAACCACTTACAAGTCCTGGGATGATCCTCCAAGTAGGACTTCTGGGAGCAGCTTGCTCCACAACTATTAGCTGCTGGCGTGGTACAGCACCTTGGATCCTGAAACTTTAGTTCGCCTGGAGACGGCCAAAGCAAAGGCTCAGGACGGTGAATTTGTTGACGAAACGTGTGGGTCCGGGTCGGTTTTGGGAAAGATGGAAAGATGTGGTTCTTTGGATTTCAAAGAAGGGTAGTTTATTATATATATATATACATAATTTATTCGTTGTTTGATTATATTTAGCTAGTAGGGATTGAAGTATTTTTAGGGATTATGATAGAGATTCTAATCCCAATTTTTTCGATTATAGGGATTATGCTTTTTTAACATGAAATATATATATATATGATTCCCATTGTCGACCAGATTTTTATGGTTCACGGGATTTTTGCCTTGGTTTCTTTGGTATGGTCAGGAGCAGTTGCGCATTGAGCATGGTATTCCACAGAGCTTGGAAGAAATCAGGCGGAGTTATGGTGGAAAACGGTTGAAAGAGTGGAGCCAGCGGAGCCTGGCAAAACTAAAACTCAGAATTCAGAAAGGGCTCCCCAATGGAGCTGAAAAACTGACCGGAATAGCTCCGAAGTAGCTCCTACTTGGAGGATCATCCCAATTAGTAAGTGGTTAGTAACCACCATTTAGAAGCCATGAAAAGGCCATTTGGAAGAGGAACAACCCTACTTAGGGGACGAAACCTAACCATGGTTATTAGCCACTTACTAACTGGGATGATCCTCCAAGTATACGGTGTCCCAAACCGCTTCTGGTGATTTCTGAAAAAAATCACCCAACAACACCACCGAACTGGAACCGTGATACCCCCAAAACCATACCCCCAGTTTTGTGACAAAGCTGCTGGCAGGGTGAAGGGCTGGATTGGCTTATTTGAAGCGGTGGCCAAGGATTTTGATCAATCCTTACCTTACCGTGCAGGGGTGTTCCTGGCAGTATGTTCCTTGTCGGTTGTGTCGGAGCAGTCTTGATGTTACCTGTCGATTGTGTTCAGAAAAATCCGAAGGCCAGAGCCACCTTTTGGATGTTTAAAAGAACCCATGTCAAATAATGGGGATAAACTACCTTTCCCTCAACTGGTGAGTTTACTGGATTTCTGGTTGCCATCAACAGTATGACTGGTTGATGTTGATACATCTGTCAAGGTGCCGCTCTATTTGCCTTGGCACTGTTGTACCACTTCATGACGCTGTGGCTGCAGCTACACAAACAAAACCAAGGTTTAAACAATTTTTTAGATACACCTTGTTCATGAAAACACCAGAGGTTTGTCAGAAATCTTCTTCTGAGATGAAGACTTTTGGTTTTGAAGCAATTTTGATATTTGATATTTTTGCCACATTCAAAATCTGCTTGCATTCTTAGATTTTTTCAGCAGGTTGATGGAAGTTGTTGTGGTTTCTCCCATCAAAAATCCCCTTTCCTTTAAAGGGAATCCCCTGGAGCCACCAGATTTCAGGAAGCGGCGACTGGCCATTCCTACCTTGGTGGATGAGACTTCTGTGTCATGGTTTTTTCGCCTAAAGGCTGGTGGGGTTGGGGAGGTGGCGGTGGAAGGGCAAGAAATCCTCCCAAGAGGCGATTGGGTTTTTCTGGTCTAAGGTTTTTCCATGGAGATTTCTTGGTAGATTTTTTTTGCTTCGGAGTGGTGTATAAACTATATATGATACATGCGATTTATAGATATAATTTGATAATTTACTGTATTAGCTTATATTTTGGAACAAGTAGTAAAAGTTTTAACCTGATACATTGCAGCGTCATCCCTCTTTTTCAAGAGGAACCACGATGTTTTGTGAAAAGTCTCAGGGACCAGGGGTTGGGAATTGTGCGAAAGAAAAAGAAAGAACAAAAAGCAAATCATTAGAACTCACATTGAGTCTCATACAATTTTACTGTAAAAACTCCCACCATATCACACCAACTATTTTTTGTTTCGGGGAGGGGTCAGTCAGTTGTGTGTTTTCCTTGTGCTTTTTCTCGTTTTTTTTTATCGGCTGACACTGGGGGGAAGCCGCCATCCTGGGAAGCCAGGCCTTGCCAGAAATCCATGAAGTCTTTGCGGGTGATCCGGGACGCATGGACCGACCCAAGGTGGAGCTGGCAGGGTGGTGTCGATGGGCTTGCTTGACGTGGATTTTTTTTTGGGGGGGCCGTGTTTTTTTTTGTAGGAAGTCTCGGAGCTTTATGGCCAAAAAAGATGCTTTAATTTGGGGGTCATTGAAATTTTTAGGTTGATTATTTTTTACACAAGATGCCATTAATTTGATGGGAGATGTGGCTGGACACACATCACGTTTTTTTGTAACCCTAAAAGGCACTTAAGATCAACTTTTCCCCATCCAATGTATAAGAAAAGGGATAATTCTCAGAAATCATCATCTTCCACTTGGATGTCCCAGGAAGTTAGGATCAATGGTTAGTAAGTGGGTTATAACCTGCCTATAAATGGGGTATATTGGGGTTATAACCCATTTACTAACTTCCTGGGACATCCAAGCATTGGCGTTCAGGTGGTGCTTCGCGATGAGGTGCTCCATAGTGTTGAAGACATGGCCTTGGTGGCCTTGAAGCGCAGGCCTCTTGGCGCTTGGCGCTTGAGGGGGGAGGTTTTTCGGCTGACGTTTTTTGGCACGAGGTCAAGATATCCATAGGTGATGACTTTTCTCAAAATACCATTTTTTGGATCAGACTTCTTGATATAGTTGTCTTCTCCGCCCCCCCCCCCCAAAATCTGCAATTTGCCCATCACATGCCCCTTGTTTTTTCAAAAAAATATCGTTTAGAACTTTTTTTTTTCAAAAAATTCTTCACAACATCTCCTTTCTTCAACCTTTTAACAAAAAAGAAAACCAGTGGAATCCAAGTCGCCGATATCTTCACCTCCTGAGAATCTTCGCCGGGGAACCGACACCGAAAATTCATCGCCGATGCGTCGCCCCAGTCGTCGTGGCCTCGCCTTGCCCAATGCCATCTTCTTTGGGCCACCGGGAACGGGGAAGTCTTTGACGGCACGGCGCCTGGCAGAGTCGTGTGGTATGGACCAGTTGATGGGAGTGGAAAGGGGTGGATGTTGTTGGTGGTGAAGATAAGGGATAGTTGGTTGGTAGGTGAGATGAGTATTGAACTTAGTGATCCTTCTTAGATTATGTCAGATTCAGTAAGATTTAGTGACCTTAGCCTTAGTTCTTTTACTTCTACCATTTTGTCTTATTTATCTTATGTGCTACAATTCTACATCCTTTGCCAAAACACATGGGAACCTGCCAGCATGAGAGAAGTTGAGTGAATTGCTTCCTCCTCACCCAGGGAACCTCAACGGGATGGGAACCTGGCAGGATTATGCCATTTTGTCGGGTGGCAACATCTTGGGATTGAAGGAAGAAGCAGTACCAGAGCTGCGCAGAGTCTTTTCTTGGGCTCGGAGGTGGGTCATGGGCCAAGAGACCTTCGAGTCAGCAATTTTTGAAAGCCCAAAGATCACCCAACAAAAAATATTAGCCTACATGGAAAGCACCCCCCCAAAAAAATGGATGGTTACCTGGTTGGAAGATTTGGCCGAACACCTTTTTGGAAGGGAAAAGGCCTATTTTCAGGGGCGAAATTGCTGTTGGTTTAATGATTAATAATCTGTGTGAGACACCCTGGTGGTCTTTGTGGTGGCACCTAATTTTGAGACCTATTTATTTGCTGTGGTGCAAGACACGATATCACTTGGGGCCATTTCATGGCGATGTCAGGAAAGTACCACATTATTTCGGGTTGAATGTTTCAAAGGTTTTGTTCAACCATCCAGCTATGTATTGATCAGTGAATTGAGGGTCAATCATACATGCACTCATGCATTTTGACATGTGCATACATTTATATATACGTATTTTGACTGATCTCAAGGTTTTCCCAGAATCATACTTTTCTCTACTGGCCCCATCAATCTTTCCAAGGAAAAAATGTTTTTTTCTTTTTGTTCACCACTTCAATACCTGGGTTTCGACGGCAGCTGCTGTCTTTTCAGGTCGCGACGTGGTTTGCTTATCTTTATTGATGAAGCAGAAGCGTTTTTATGCTGTCGCAGCCGTCAGAGCAATGCGTATGTTCAAGCTGCCTTGTTCGAACCTTAGATTTGGAGTAACTGGTTGTATGCTGGACCTAACATTTGATCTTGGATGGGAGCGCTCCCACTTCCCTTTTGCCTTCAAAAGTTGTTTAGTTCCCATTTCAGTTTTTTTTATTTCAAAGCATCCGAATGTTATTTTTGGAGAAGTTGCGCCAACATTTTTTGGATGTGTCTCGGTAAATATATTCACCATGTCCCCAAAACAAAAAAATCCGCCATTTTTGTTGGGAACACTCCCCCCATTGGGATCCACTGAAGAAAGTCCTTCACCTTCCAGAGTTTTTTTTGAGGTCATTTTTCTTGGCGCAAACGGGCTCTAGCAGTTCTCGCTTTCAGCTGATCTTAGCCACCAACAGGGTCCAGGACCCTTGGACTTTGAAGGTTGCCCTTCTCTAGAAGCAATTTGAGACCGACCTATACTGGACGATGTATATACCCAAACCATCCATGGTATATTTACCTACATTTGGTTGAGATTTTTTATTCAAGGGACAAGGACGGGTGTAGCCCCTAACAGTGTACTCAGGCTATTTATTGTGTTCTCTTAGGGATTCTTGGGGATTATAACCCATACATATTCATGATATTGGGCTTATATAGGGATTTCCCGTAGGGGTACGTTGGTAGGGGTACATCCAATTATCCCCTGATTTATGGTAAATACAAGTAAATATACCAGTCCCATGGATCCTATGGGGTATAGAAATTGCTCTCACCAATCACCAAGCCCTTTTTTTGTCCATTTTTTTGCAGCAAAGGACTTGGATGCCGCCGTGTTGAGCCGCGTGCCGTTGCACATCGAGTTCGGCCGGCCGGAAGCGGAGCTCTTGCAGAAACAGGTCACGAGCAAATCGGAGGGGAAACTTTTTTTGTGACCGGGGATTATGGCAGCATCTAGGTGGTGGTTTCAAATAGTTTTTATTTTCGCCAAATATATTATTCAAATGGGGTTGAAACCACCAGCCAGAGAATGTTTCCCCACCCAACCGCCCCTTTTCCTTCCCCAAAAAAAATGTGTCCAAGTTTTGTTTTTTTTGCATGAGGGATGGGAGTGTGTTGAGAGAGGTGAACTCTTTTTGCATGATTTTTGAAATGGGAATTGATTGTTCTGTTTTTAAGCTTGAAATTTTTGTTTTTTAGTACCAGGTGTCGGATCGTGCTGAGAGACTACCAGAGAAAGCTGCCGGTGAACGGCTGTGTCAGCTGCTAAAGCAGAAAGGCGCAGCCACTGCCCTTTAGGGCAGGTTGATATAAGGAACCAGAAGGGCAACACTTCAAGTCTTTTCAAGCAGAGTGGACTTGTATAATACGCTTGTATTGAATCTTTGAGTTTACTCCATTCAACATAAGTAGATTAACAGTTTTCTATGCTAAATTGCATCTTTGATGTCCACACTTGCCCCAAGTTACATCTTTTTCACAGGTAAAGAAGACTTGGCAGCAGAAAGTGTTGGAGATGCCTTGTACAAATGGAACTTTACTGGTCGTGATGTCCAAGGCCTTTTCGAGGAGATTTGGAGATTGGGAGATTGAGCCACCAGCTGTGAGGTGTTTGATGGGTTCCTTTTAGGTGTTGAAGTGTTGATGGAAAACGTAGTCATCCAACAAAATTCCACCCAAAACTCTCCCTTTTCGGTTGGTGACCGTTGTGGCCAACGAAACCTTATTTACATATGTATATGTATATATATATATATATACATTGGGATTGTACCAGTTAGCAGTTTGTGCAGTTCTTTTTGTTGGGTCCCGGAGAAATGGCGAGGTACAAATTTCCAGTTGCCGTCCGTTCGTTCGCCACGGCGAGGAATTTGAAAGACGGTGGAGCCTAGAAGAAGACTTAGGTAGAAAAGCTGATAAGGACAGGTTGGTTTTGGGGGCGGTCCCATTTTTCTTAGCTGCAGATAGGTCCAGGGTTTTTTTGCAGGGTGAATCAACCCGAATCATATGGGAAAGGGAATAGGGTAAACCTATAACACCCTGTCTATGTGCAGCTGAGTTTTGTTGGATTCGCCTGGCTTTTTTGGGATTTTGGACAAGCTGCTTAGGAAGCAGCTAAGGGTTTAAGGAAGTGTTTTGCTGTTTTTTTTTGCGCTTGGAAATTATCCCGAAGTTCAAGATATGAATAGAGTAGGGAACAAGGCTTTCTTTTTCAATTTTTTTGACAGGCACAATAATCATCCAGTTGGAGGGCGCGTTGGTTTTTTAAGTGGCATCCTGGCATGACATACATGGCAAATTACAGAGACGTTTTCTGGAAGACTTCGTTTTGAGGAAATTCCCTTTTTCAATCGAATGCTCTTTCTCCAGGCTACAACATATCTTGTGTGATCCGATTTTGGTTTGGAGCTGCAGTCATCATCCCATGAAAGGAATGGCTCGACCGGTGGTTTCGCCATCGAGCTGCTGTGCCCCATTCGGAAATGTGATGTCGTAGGAGTTGCCCGTGTGGCAACAACCGAAAGTGTCTGAAGGACCTTGAGAGGCTTGTTAATGAATTCTGGGTGTACCTCTCCCAATTAACGGAATTCTGGAAGCTTCCTGAAAAATACCTTGGGTTGTCCCCCTTCCCAGGATTCCAGTCACCACCAGGATTATAACATTTTTTTTGTAGGGGATCCCTATAAACCTTCATTTGCCACTATTACACTATTACTGGGATGGGGGACAACCCAAAAAAATACCAATTGCGCTGCCCCCTAGAAAGTATGATGGGGATTTGGGGTACACCCATCATTCCATTCAACAGCGAAGTTTTCGAAAAAGGGATCGACTGCAAGCTGCGGTGTGCGACTCATTTGGACGGTGACCTAAAACGGAAGGAATGATGTAGAGCCTGCGGCGCATTGTCAAGCATATCAACAATGTTTAACGACTATTTTTTTTTAAACTAAGAGAATTTTAGATTAACATATCGATTATGTATATATATATATACACACATATATACCGATGTACATATGTTTTTTTTGTATATCCACACAAGCTTCACATCATCCATCCGCAGTTGATCCTTACTTTCAACTTTGTTGTTCTCATTGCTAGGGGGGTCACCTCCTGTTGTGTTTTTCGATGATGGATCTAAGGTTCGATGTTCTGGACAAGATCAACGATGCCATGGTGGATGAAAAGTCGGCATAGCCCATGGTTTTTTTTTCGTAAAACAACCGTGGTTTCTCCAAGATTTTCAGGTACCTAAAACTGAGGGTTGCCGAAAAAAACTGTATTTTTGGCTATTTTGGGGGGTGGGTTTTTTCTTACATAAGCTGTGTCCATACAGCTTATATAGGTGAGTACATCCATTTTTGGTATATACCTGTTTGGTGATGGTACCAGGGGCGAATACAATATATTTGGGTGAGGATGAGAAGAAGTGATTATTGATCCTGTCATGAACCAACCAGGATTTCATGGAATGTAACAAGGGTTTTGTTAATAGTGCTCACATGTTTAAGATCCCACAACTAAAAGATTGCCCTGAAAATCTCGGGATAGCTATGGCCCTTTGGCCAAATTGCCAAATTTGCCCCTTGAAGTGAACATATGAACATATGGTTGATTTTGGGTTTTATGGTTGCTGTTGAAACAATGAGGAAAATTGGCTTCGAACAACGGAGCCTTTTTTGCCTTGAGAAAAGATTCCCCACGATTTCCAGGGGTCACATTTTTGTCATAAAGAACTTGTTTCCCAACAAAATGGTCATCGTTTTCCGATTTTAGATAGGAATGTACAAAAACCGCACTACTGTTGATGGAAGAAATCCTGCACCACCAAGGATGATGATTATCCCATTATTTATAAGGTTTTAACCATCCCAGGTGGTTGTTTGGGATTTCTGAACCATCAACAGTAGGATTCTCCAAATATATCAGGATCCTCTCTTAAAGGTGAGATGACCAAACCTCCAAATGGGTGTTTCCAAAAATAGGGATACCCCAAAATGGATAGTTTATAATGGAAAACCCTATTAAAATGGATGATTTGGGGGTACCACTATTTTCGGAAACATCCAAATATACAGTAAGTAGTTCACAAAAAAGGAGTCCCGGGGAGTCCCTCTCCAAGGCATGCTCCCTATCAGAACATTCGGATTTGGCACACCGAGGTTCCCGGGAAGTCGCATTTTGAGATTTGGAAACTGGTTGAAATGGTGAAATGACCATAACTTAACAATCAGGGTAGACATATTTTTTTTTGGGAAATATTTGTTAGAAATAGATTATTAATGTATAAACTATGTTTGTAATATATGTACATTATTAAAAAAAATCAAGAGAGTTTTTTTTCCCCATTATGCAAGGATTTCTTTTACGGTTCAAAACGCATATTTTGCTGTTCTTTGGGTGCAGGGCAGATGGCGATGAGTAGCCAGCAACAAGTTTGGTAGTTTCAGAGTAGAGCCATGATATACCACGTCCTCTGACATTTGCCATCAATACCAGGTGAGTATTCTATTTGGAGGTCAGAGTCTTTACAAAGATTTCTTTCAGATTTCTTGCGAGTTCTTTCCTAAATTGAATAGCTGTTCTTTATGCAAGTTGTTGATAGTGAATGGACATGGTGTAACAAAAAGAGCTTGGCAGTGTACTTATTGATTTATCATCACATTGATCATTGATAGATTTTTACGCTTGTTGGCCGGATGGCCAGATTGGGACTTCCATCATCAATAGGTATTTTTTAAGGGGTATTTGATGGAGGTGTGGCTCCCTTCAAATGGCTCATTTTGTGGTGGAAAATTTGCATCCACCAACCAACCCATCTCTGTCAGATCTTGGATGATCCCTTCGATGATCCGGAAGGGTGCCTCTTTGCTGCGGGGGGGAAGGGTCGATGTGGGGATATGGAAATCACGGAGAATGTGCTCAAGAGGTCCAAGATTTTTTGCAAGGGAAGGTGCCAAAGTGCTGTTTTTTGGCAAAGCATATATATAAGGACCTCTCAAATTCTTCAAGTCCGCCCAGGAGAAAAATATCCGAATTTGAGATCAGGAAATTTGTATGATCATCCCCCTGAAGTTCAAATAGGAAAGTTGTCTTCCAACCACCATTTTTTCAGGGGCTATGTGCAATAGATTCCTCCCATAATCAAAAAGTTCACGTCTGAAAAATGACTTCCGCTTGGCACCTACCATGGATTCTCCCATCAGAAAAAGGCCAATATCTTCCATGATTAACTCTAAAACATCCAAAATTTGAAGAACATCTTTATTTCATTGTTTTCAAATCTTGTTGATCTGGATTAAATTCGATTCAACAAAAAAATCTTGGCACCATTTTTTTTCACAACATCAACAAAGAAAGGCCTCATTTTTTTTTGGGTAAGGGGAATCCGGGTACAACAAGAGCCTTCATTTATCGAACGAGTTTCTCCATCTTATCAGCTGCTGCAAGGTTAGGCGAGCTGATTCCGCCCAAGTCTCCAGAGGTGGTACAAGATGAGGTGGAAAAAAAAAAACGGTTTTTCGGGGTGGGACTGTTAGAGGGATACTGTTGATGGACAAAATCCTGCACCACCAAGGATGATGATTATCCCATGATTTATCGGGTTTTAACCATCCCAGGTGGTGCAGGATTTCCTTGAAACTCTAAGGGGACACATCATACAGAGAAACGCGGTATTTTTGTTGCACAGCGCGAGAAAAAAAGGGTTTGGAAGATTTTGAGCCCGGGACAAAAAGACAGAAACCCCCAAAGTGGGTGTAAGAAGATTGGGGGTGTGTAAGATGGTGGTGAAACAACACAAAAGCTTTCGATATCTTTGGAAGGCTTATCTTTGGTGCAACGACGAACCTTGAGATAGCCATAGTCCCAACCAGTTTCTGTGGTTGGATTGTCTTCTGCAGGTGCTTAAGACCATTGAGAATGAGGAGGATGAATCAAACCTGCAGGACGGCAAAAAAAGCGCGGGATTCGATTTGCCGTTGTCTGGGGGAAGACTTTTTAAAGAAGTGGCTCAAGATATACTTTATATAAATACATATGCACACAATGACACTAACATATAAGGGATGATTGTTGTGTAGCAAAAACACATGTTTGTCTTCCCTGAAATCCACCAAAGACAACAAAAAAATCGTAACGCCGCAAAAACCAACAGCTTTCGTGTTTCTACCTCCGCAACCCAAGGAGCGCATGGCCAAGACTTTGGCCAAAAGCCAGGCAAGGCCTATTGGTGTGTTTGCGATGCTTGTTTTTTTGAGGGTGAAGGCTTCAATTCACCGGAAATATGCCCAGAACCCATTGGAAGTGGACAAAGGGAAACATTGGCTGATATATCTAGGAATATCGTTGTGAAAATACATCTATGCGTTACTAACATATTTTTTTTGGTGTAGAACGTATAAACATATGTCATATGGGTATATCAACTTCTGGGCGTGAATTTTTCATGGACACGCAAGGGTTGGTTGGCTCGGAATCCAGAACTCAAGCTCTGTTGATTTTTGAGTCAAAAATTCAGGGTTGAAATCTGATGTTGGTCATTATTTTTGGTGCCGGTCTGGAACTTGTGCCTTTGATTCGGTTGGAACTTGTAACAAGGTGGGCCCCTACGATCTTTCTTTTTTTGGGGTGAAATAACCCAAATCTACATGGCCTGAAATAAATGGATAAACCCGAATGATAACTGCTAGGGGCCCACCTTGTACCAACAATCAATTTGAACAACCCATCCAGGTAGGGATTTTCTGCAGCCATGGCCACTTTCCTCTGTTCGTGGCCCAGGCCACGAGCTTGGAACTCTTGCACGATTTGCCGGATGCCGACATCGCGCCACCGGACCCACGGGGGTGGTTTTTCAGGGAAAACGGTGGTGATCAGAAGGCTGGTAGACAACAACAACAACAACAACAACAACAAGAACAACAACAACAACAGCAACAACAACAACAACAACAGCAACAGCAACAACAACAACAACAACAACAGCAACAACAACAACAACAACAACAACAACAACAACAACAACAACAACAACAACAACAACAACAACAA
>DF239713.1:91914-144277 GCA_000507305.1 Breviolum minutum Mf 1.05b.01 | reverse complement strand
AACAACAACAACAACAACAACAACAACAACAACAACAACAACAACAACAACAACAACAACAACAACAACAACAACAACAACAACAACAACAACAACAACAACAACCGTTTCAAGAGACCCAGATGGGTGGTAGTTTAGGACCTCAAGATTTCGAAGAAAAACACCAAAAAACCCAGGTGTTTTGGATCAGTTAGTATTGTCGACCCCCCCCCCCCCGTTGGAAGATTCCCGGTACTTGGAACCAAGCAAAATTTTCCATGGGTTTTTTGGGCTCAACATGACTTTTTGGATTCGACGACTTCGGTTTTTCAAAAGGCCATTCTTCTTCTTTTTCACAGCAGTCACATGCTTTTCACAGCAGTTTTCCGCCGTGAAAAAATCTCAGGTTTGCCTGGAGACAAAAGAAATCTTTCCTGAAAGAAATGAACTGAAATCAGATGCATCCTATTGGGGATTGCCTCAAGAAAACTCCATGTGATGTCTTTTTTTTTGTGGATTTCCATTTTTTTTGGGAAGCTGCAATCGCGAACTTCACAGGACACAGACCTCTTTGTGGCCAAATTGAATCCAGTGACCCAGGAGCCTTTGTGGACTCGTTGTGGTGCCATTGGTGTCATGATTTTTCGTGGCGCTAAATGCTTACAGATGGCTTTCAACCAAGTGTTGTTGGTATAGTTTCTGTTTGAGTATGTTTCTCTCAAAAGTCTTGAAGCCAGTAGGTCCATATTGCATATTGAAGGTCAAAATTTGCTGAAAGTCATGTAAGTCTCAGACAAATATTCAGCTCTGCTGGGATTTAGTGGGATCAGAAGTCATATGAATCTCAGTTTTCAAAAAACTTGATGTTCAATGGCAAGTGCCAGTTGGAAAGCAAGTTCCAAACAAATTTCGACATTAACTGGATGACCATCCCCTTTCAATCCAGCAGCCACAGTTCAACTCCAATTTTACTTTTGTAATCCCCCCTCACCAAATTTCTCATGACTTGAGACTTCTGTATGTTTTTTTTTTGGTGTTTTTACCCCCGGCCCCTTTCAAACTGGACTTCCTTAGGGCTCCATTTTTTTTTCGAGGATGGTGACTTGGAGCTCATCTTCTCTCGTGGGCATCCGAAGATTACCGTTTTGGTCCGTAAAAAGGTTGTACCCACCTGAAGTTTAACATAGCCTCTGAAAAGAGTCCCTTCCCAAAAGGAAGGTATATAGTCTTCTCACCAGCAATTTTTTTTTGGGCTACGTTAGACTTCGGGAATGTATTCGAAAAAAGGACGCAATGAAAAGATGGGAAAAAAACATATGAACCTAATATGCCTTTGAGGTCTGACATCTTTGCAAGGACTGTCAGAAAATGAATGATCATTACAGTTATAGCCATAGATTCAAACCAATGAGGCAGAAAAAATCAAGAGAACAACATTGGAAAGCAAACATTTTCCACTCCTAAAAAATCATATTCCCCGGTTGCTTCCCTCGTAGAACCCCCCCCCCCCCCCCCCCCCCAAAAAACCCCTCCAAAAATACACCCAAAAGCTGAGGTTTTGGACCCATCAAGAGCTGTGAGATTGTGAGAGATTGGAAGTTCGGGAAGCTCAGGGATTTCCCCAACCACCATAGATGTGGGACCTTCCTGGGACCCCACAAGCGGGACTCAAAAAATGCTACTTCTCCAAGGTTTTCCATTTTGATTCAAGCAAAACTGGTAAGGTTTTGATATAGGAAAAAAAAGATTGAATATGGAGGAATATGGTGATTTTTAAGATGTCATTTATTCATATCAACATTGTAGCATCGAAAAAGTCTATCAACATCTTCAATTGTACTATAGAATTTCATAGAATTGAGTCTTGTTATTTCCAAGATTGTTCTGATGTGCAGATTTGGACGTGGACTGACCTCCTAATCCCCCCGAACCCGTTGTTGAAGGATGCTTTTTTCCGAAGATGTTCGCTGGTTTCCAAAATGACAGGTGATTCTTTGCAGAATCGGTGAAGTATCATTGAGTTCCCGGGGAAATTTGATATAGATACCCAAAAGGTAGCCATACTTGAAAGGAGATACCTTAAAAAAAAAAGCATCGTTCTAGTATCCATTCATAGATTAAACTTTGGCCAAACAGTTTGGACCATTTCAAAACCAACCATTGGAATTTTCAGGGGACATTTGGTGAGCACATGCCGAAAGTTCCCGCTGACCAGAACGGGTGATTCCTTGCAATATGCCTTCATCATCTACGAAAATCCTCGAGATTGCGAACAGGCACGGAAAAAATGGCCAGATTTTGGATGGTAAATTTGAAATTAAACGCATTGGTGAATTCATGTGATATATTATGCCATTCTATTTCACATTTCAATGTCGTCGTCGTCCTCTTCATCATCATCATCATCATCATCATCATCATCATCATCATCATCATCATCATCATCATCATCATCATCATCATCATCATCATCATCATCATCATCATCATCATCATCATCATCGTCACTACGTCTAAGTCGTACGACTACGGTCCAAGTCCGTACGCTACGGTCCTAAGTCGTACGTCTAACGGTCCTAAGTCGTTAACGACTTACGGTACTACNTACTCTCTATCTTCTACTACTTCTATCTTTATTCTATCATCATCATCATCATCATCATCATCATCATCATCATCATCATCATCATCATCATCATCATCATCATCATCATCATCATCATCATCATCATCATCATCAACGGGTGTCGGATTGTTGCGGTATCAACGCAATTTGCAGCACGGTCGGATGTTTGAAATCCCCAAGCATCAGGCAAAACGGCAAAACGATAAAGGGGGGGACCTAGCTTTTGTCCACCACATCGAAGTGGTTTCCTCCGTGTCTGGTTGGAGGCCTACTTCAAGATGCACGACTGCGTCATTGATGATAGGCTCCGATTTTTTCATTTTACCGGAAAGTTTTCAGGTGAGACGCCCTGGAAAATTAACAGCTGAAACCTGAAAATTGCATCTTTGAAAAAGAACATCCTCTTCCAAACCTTCATTTCTAGGTTCAAAATGTTTTCAGATGATAATTTTCTTCAGCGTCTCCACCAGATGGCCCCAAAATCGAACTTTGGTGAATTCTTTTCGCCAGCATTTTTTGATCGAACCTTGAAGAGATTTTGGATCTTGCCATTCTTTGACTTATGATGTGACACGTAGGCCACCACGTTCTGTGTTTATAGATTTATTTATCTATTTACTCTGAAAGTGAGTGATTTTTTTCATTATCTATTTATTTATTTGTTTACTTATTTATTTATTTTATTTATTTATTTATTTATTTATTGATTTAGGAGCAGATTTCATCCTCACAAGCGTTGTTCTGCGAAAATTTCAGCAACTGTGTTTCAGACTTTGTGAAGAAATTCAGAGTAAACCTGGATAAGTACTTTGGACACCTTGCGTTTTCAGAATCATTGTTGTGTGTGATCTACATATAACGACTTATATATACTCCACAAAAATCCTTTCCCTCCCTTCCAGAACACCCTCCCTGAAACTAGCAGCCAGTTCGCACCTCAAAATGGAAATATTCGGACTACTATATAATTTCATTTTTGGGGGTCATTTTGGGCCTAGTTTTCAAGGGCAAAATGGCTTTTAGTTTTAGGGAGTTGTGTGGTTCAACATCTCTCCAAGCTCTCCACCTCCAGGCGTATCTTTGTCAACTTCTCTCAGTCCGTGGCAAAGCTTTGGAACAAGTGGCGTACTGGAAGCCGCATGACCAAGGCTCCCCAAACATTGGGATGAAACATCTGAGGTTTTCTTGACATGGGACACTCCAGTTTGTTTGATATGTTTGATGGTTTAATGATTGAATACATTCCCTTGAAATTTAAGATGGAAGATCAAAAGAATGGACCTCTTGGAAGATTCCTTTTTGGAAAAGCCAGGTCATTTGTAAGTTGCATGTAGTTGAATTTTTTGAAGGTAATTGGTTGATTACCATGGTTTCAAATTTTTGGTTTGAAATCGGGGAGGGAAATCCGAGCCTTTTTCAAATGACCAACCCCATGATTTGCAGCCAGCCTTGGTCATTTCTATGAAACTCTAATTTTTGGTGAGCAGAAAAGTGGGTGATTTTTTTGTTGACTTTTTGGGATCCGGACCTCTGAAAATGAGATTTTTCACTAGGGGAAAGGAGACATTTCTCTGGTAAACAATCACATAGCTGGCTGGAATATAAACCAATTTTTTAATCGGAAATACATCGATTCAATCCGGGTCCATTTTCCAGCCAGCTATGTTAGATTACTGAAAAAAACTGGAGTGTAGATTGAAGGATTTCTCGTTTTTGCTTTTCACTGTGGACATTTCTCTACTTTTCTAACCCCCCCTGCTGTCTCCAGGAAGATGTGAAAGGGGGAGCTGAGACAAAGGGTGGAGGTTCAAGGGGGGTTGATGTTGGGACCCGTTGGAAGTGGCCATGGCGGCATTGCATTACTTCACAAGTTGGGGCCCAGCACCGTGAACCTTTGCCAGGTCGAGGAAAAGGAAAAGGAAAGGGAAAGAGCAAAGACAAAGACCAGGCTCATTGCTGCTGATGGAAAATATCCTCTTAGGATCTTAGGATGTCCCAAATGTAGGGGTTTCATAGCAGTATCAAGGTATCAAGACCTTTTTGGGGCATCTCAAGTGGTGCAGGATTTTTTTCCACCAACCGTATGTATTGATTGGATCTATCCCCCAGGATGCAATCGTCACCACCAGGATTTTTTTATTGCATTTTTAGGCTCATGGATCCCCACAAAGCCTCATTTGTCGGCTGGGTGCGCTGTATCCTTTTCATAGATCACTTCGAACCTGTAAATAAACTTCCTGTTATTCCTGTGCATTTTGGCATCTCTGTTTTTTTTTTTGGGGGTGGATTTTTTAGTTTTTTGTTGGCTATTTTTTGTTACGTTTTTCATGCACCTTGGTATTCTCCAAAAGTTGTGAGAGGGACAATCGTTTTGTGGCTCAACATTCTAGTCCCAGTTGGGGTAACACAAAATTCATCCTGCGCCTTAGTGGTTGTGAAACAAGAAACCATCCCTGAAATGGACATCCGGTCATGAAGCAACCAATCTTGCATTGGGGCCGGAGCAAGAGGGCGCCACTTTTTCTGTGGTGGCTCGACATTTTTGTTGATTCTGCCACCGGGCATACCAGGGATCATCAAATTACCCACCTTTTTTTGGGTGGGATCCTTTTTCTGGGTGGGATCATCTCCAATGCTGAATGTAAGGTCATTCATGTATTTCGGGATTTCCCCTAAAAACCAGTGCATTGTTTGGATGCAATGTTTCATGACCCCTGAAGAAAACCCTATGCTTGCTGGCTTGCCGGCTTGCCGAGCACCTGTAGGCTCCACTTCTCTCTGCAGCAGAGGGTCCCAAAGTTGGTGGGAAGAAGCCAGGACCACCCGAAGGGTCAGGACGAATTTTTCTGCTATAGGTGGACCCCGGATCCAGTTATAACTAACTAGGATGAAATTACAACCCCTAGGAAAGTAGGGTTTCTTTAGCCCCTTAGCCCCAGCTACCCCATTTATTTCAGCCCATGAAAATCGGGGTAATTAGTTATAAGCCAATTTATGACGATCATAGGGGCCCAAACGCGACACACGGTGTTTCAAATGAAGCCAGGACATATGGTGGTTTCATTTTTTAAAAAAGTATTTTCACTCTGATTTTTATGGAAATGATCCAATTTGAGTAATAGTTTTCCAAATGGGGTTGAAAACCACAAGGTAGATTTTTTCAGTGAAGTATCGAAGGAAGAGGTTTTTCCTTTTGGATGTTGAGCGAATTGATGAAAACATGAGATTCTTGAATTTGGAACTTGTTTTGATGTTCCAGTCCCCTCTAGTAAACAAACATTGTTGGCTGGAAACATTCAATGGTTGCTTTTGGTTCCTGTAAAAGGTGGTAGGTAGCATATAATCCCCCATTTGGCAGTATATATATGTCACTTATATACTGCCTTCTGGAGGCTTCTTAGCTACCTACCACCTTTCACGGGAACCAGAAACAAGCCATTGAAATATACTACCTTTTTGAATCAACACATGGCTTTTCTATTCAAGCTATGTTTGTTGTGGAGTTGCGGTTTTTGCAGGACCCTTTGAGTATGGCAAGGAAGATCGGGAAGGTGCGGCACTACGATCACCATTTGAGGGCTGTTGGTTGATGTTTGAGAAAAAATCATCCAGTTCTTTCCTGCCAGATTACAGTAACAAATAGTGTCACTGGATGACAACCATTTTATACAAATAGTGCTGACACATCGTAAAGATAACCATTTCCTGCCAGGGGGGAGCAACACATACGACCCCTTTCAAGCTGAGATTCTCGCTGATGAATGATCTCGAAGACTGGAATCTTCGGAAGTGTTTCTTACCCTAAGGATCAGCGATTGGACCCTCATAATGGAAGGGTGAATGAACTGTACTGTATGACGCAGGGATAGGGTCCTCGAAATAGCAAGGCCTTTGAGGGGTCAGGATACTTAGGGTAATACAAATTCAACATGAATATTAGTCCACATCAAAGCCTCTTAACTGCTCAGTTTCTCCCATCAGAGTGGTATTGATGGAAGGTTCGACAAGGTTAGAAGGTGAAAAACAGTTGAAGTTTTAGGATGCCTTAAGCAGTTGGAAAGCTTGGTTTAAGATATTTGCATTTGATCGTATGTGTTTCCACTGAAATTTCAATACCGTTTTTGCTTTCAATCCAATGACTTTTATAAGACTAATTATATCATACTATATATGTATATATGTATATGTATATATTCATCTGACGATGCAACTGCGGTGTCGCCACAACGAACAGGTCGAGATCGCCGCAATGGTCGTGATGAACGTGATGGCCGCAATGGTCGGGATGGTCGTGGGCGCAGGGATGAAGAACGAGACCGTGATAGGCATAGGCAGGGCGCTCCGCCTTGTAAAGGGGAGGTGTAGCATGTGATTATGTTTGAATTTGTAAATGCTTAAAGGAATGGTGCTGTTGAAACTGTTGAAGCAGGACGAGTTTTTTTTTTTTCGGAGAGATTGTTTGACAATTTTGCAAGGGGATGAAGAAATGTTGATAACTTGTCCTATTCAAGCTGACCATTGATGGTTGGAACACTTTTCCATCATTGTCTCGAGGATTGGATTTTCAGCGTTTTTGCATGCTCTTGATGGACAGATTTTGGGGCCGAACCAGTTGATACACTGTACATCTAGGTGGTGGCAACTCAAAGATTTTTTGGAATTTTCACCCCTACCTACCTGGGAAATGCTCCAATTTGACGAGCATATTTTTCAAAGGGTTTGGTAAAAAACCATCAACAAGGGCCATAAGTGGGATCATATCCCATGAACCAACCAGCTGGGTGTTGTTTAAGAGGACCAACCAGGTCACTGCCCCGTCACCACCTTCAACTTTCCTCCAGGTCGCGTAGCCGTGACGAGCGCCGGCGGCGATAAAAAAGATCCAGCGGTCCAGATTCCGCCGTACGACGCAGAGTTTGATGTTGGAAAGTTGTGGGAAGTTGTTGGATTGTACTATAATTAATATATTTGATTTTATATACCCCTCTCTGAAACCAATATATATATATATATAATATATAATGTACATATATATATAATATATATATATACATATAGTATACAGTATACATATAAAGCCATTTCTTCCCCCTGAAAAGAAAAGTTGGGACTGGAAGGAGTCCTGACATCTCCTGAAATTCCGTTTTCGGGAGCACCTCCCTGCGAGGCGTTTACGCGTGGGAATTCCGCAAACTGCACCTGCAGGCCGGAAGTCTACACCCCCAAAATTTAACATAGCCCCTGAAAAATGATGGTTGGAAGATGAGTTTCCTTTTGGGATTGCCTATTTTTAGGGGCTATGTTAAATTTCAGGGTGTATTCATCGGGGAAGCAGGTGATTTTTTGGCGGAGATGATCCTATTTCCATCCTGAGGGATTCTTGTAGCTCCATGGTGACAATCATTTTTGTCCTACCATAACAAAAATGAGATGGGATACACAAAAACAGAGTTGTTTTTGGTGGTAGGTCACTTTGGATTCGATAGAGAGGTGTCTTGTTTCCTTTTGATGAAGAAAGGTCCCAGTGACGAACTGGTGCCAGTTGCAGTAGGTAGTGACAATCTTATAGATACCCTCCATGAAACTAACAAGGCCCTTGAAATAGGCCATCCCAAAAGGAAAGTAGTCTCCGAACAACCAGTTTTCAAGGGCTATGTTAGTTTCGGGGTTTCGGTATATGTTGAATCTTTTAGGCATCCCATCTTGGTAGGTATATGAGTTTCTATTTTTCCCCCTGCTTCAGGTATCACTGTGCGTGTACCGCCGCCACAGACGAGGCTTCAATTAGCCGCTAGCATTTGTCGAAGAAACAGAACTTGGTCGACCCACACAAGACATCCTTGGCGTTGTGGTAACTTCCCATTCATTTGGTTGAACTTTTTCCCCAAACAGTCTGGTTAACACTTCAGGTTCTTACGGTAATAGTAAAAGGCAGGGTGTTAGATCGGAGGTGGCGAACGGGATTTCGTGGTAATTCTCGTGCTTTCGGGGTGGCGGCGATGGACGGGTTTTGCATGGCAATTTTCGTAGTTTCCGGCTCTTCAACTTCTTCGATGATCGCATTTTTTTTGTTTTTTTGCACTGTTTGGGGGTCTCTTGCCAGGATAATGACCATTTTCACCCCGAACCTTGGGAAAGATGAAGCCATTTTGACTTGCCATACAGTATGTTTTCAAAAAAAAAGTTGGTTCAACCACCACACCTATCATTGGGGATAAGAACCCACCCTTTATACCCAATGAAAAATATTCACTCAAAAAAAAATCCGGGGTGTATGAGGCCATGGGGTTTTGTCATGATTTTTCGGGGCGCCATGACTTGGCGTTTCCGTGTTTCAGCCAGGCAGCCCACCGGCCGTACTGTGCCTAAGCCCCCCCCATCTGCCAGATGTGGTCACAAAAACTCAGCAAAATGGGGTGGAAAAAACGGGTGAAATGTTTGTTTGGCCTGCGATGTATTACAAAAGATATTTGTTTTATTTTTTGGTATGAATATATAAACAGAAATATAAAGATATATATATATATATTATATTTGTATATATATTATATTTGTATATATATATATATATGACCGGAAGCCATGAAGCGTCGTGTATGCATGCTTTGCTCAAGCTGATGGAGAGGTTTTTGTCCTATTCAACAGTCTTGGTACAAGCATTACAAACTAATTGGTTCGGGCTAGGTTGTCCTTGGCATTGTGTAAGGGCTGACATTCAAAAAGTGAAGCTTGCCAAAATCTTGACACACAAACTTTACAGTACAGTTGCTCTAACGTATGGTTCAAGGAATGCACACAGTCATCATAAGGGTAAAGGCTAATACATTGAGGTAAACAGGACACAGCATTCAAACTGAGAAATCCCATGTGCAAATTGATTTTGGCCGTGCTGCGAAAACAACATGTTGAATGCCTATAACTACGAATGTGCACAACAAGCAAGGTTCAATGGGCTCATTGTGAGTTCCAGTGTTCCAGTTTTTTTGACGGACAAACGGTGTAGGAAAAAAAGCAGGTTGAGCTCCCAGCGAATTTCTTATCTTAAATACAACACATTTACTTTGAGATATGGTACTTTGATTTAAGTTGATATAAACTGATGTAGTTTGTCATGCTTGCCTGGCGTTTGTCTCACTTTCGGCCATGGTGTTTCGGCGAACACGTTGCATGCTCTTTGTTCTACTCGCTGTGTTGCAAGGGGACTTGATGTAGAATGCCAAGCTGGTTCCCGATGTTTGGCCGTTTTTTGGGAGCTGCCAAGCCAGCATTGAAGTTTGCGGAAAAAATACCAAGATGAAAAACCAGACTTCCCTCTTCAGGTGTTTGACATGATGGGCTCCAAAAAGGGAGCTGGCTAAAGTTCCGTCGATGGCGAGGAAAAAGAGCTCTGATAAAAAACATGATTTTTACCCTTCGATGATCAGTTTGCAGTGTCGATTTTTCCCAGGCTTTGAACGATACCGTTTTCGAGCAACTGATGTCAGAAGTTTTGAATGACACTTCTGTCATTCAAAACTTCTGACATCTGTGTTTGCAGAGGCAGGCGTTGGCAAGTCAATTGCTAAAACCATTTCTGTGTTGAAGATGGAAGCAGCTCAATCAAAGCTGACAGTCCTGCTACGAGGGGACTTCAAGGAGAACCTCCAAAACTTCTTACGATTAGAGGCCATAGGTGATATAGAAAACGTTGCCCGTTGTGTTTTTAGCCTGCTGAATAAGCATGGGATCTTCCTTCAAATGGTTTTCGACAAAGGGTTCCATCACCTGCATGATTGTGATCATGCAATCAAAAGAGATGGCCATTGAAGTGGACAAGCTCAATGGTGCGCGAACCAGAACCGCAATGCAACAACAAGACAGCATGGCAGAGGACAGGCAAGGTGCTCCTCCGGTCAAGGCGATTGGAGAAGCACCTTGCCCGTCAAGATGGTGCAGGCAGATTGGAGTTGACCGGCTCCTGAGTTCATGGTTTGTGGGCATTGCGAGTGTGGTCAGACAGCATCGTCAAAGTTGAGCTGTTTGTGGTGAAGTGATGATGCGTGATGTTCATTGAAGGTGTTCCCCCCAGCTGCCTTGTAGGATTGTTTGTGCGGTGAGGCCATCAAGAAGGAAGCGGAACTGGATTTTCCTGCATTTCAGATTGACATGTACAGTACAGCCAGGAGGTGAGCCCTTTTTGTGTTGCCAATCCGTTGCAAGTCAGGATGGAACTTGCCGCTGATATTGTACTGTGTTTTTCAAGCCCTTTGTGTTGTCAGAACCCTTGACTTTGCGGGATGGCAGTTGGAAAAGAGAGAGCAAGATGAGCGCCAGTCTTCGCGGCAATGACGAAGACAGTCCCTATGGCCCTATGGCTATCTTCTGCCGTACAGGCCAGATCTTGTAGAGCCGTTTTGCTTCATCCTTTCTGCTTCTTGGTGCTTCAATGTGCCGCACATTTTTGAGTCGAGCTGTTTGAGGCCTTGGTCGAGCAAGAGAAGATTATTTCTGTCTCACCGTCTCAAAGCCTGAGAGGCTCTCCGGTTTTGGAGGAGCGAGCACCAAAAAGTGTGACTGTTTGCAAAGACTCGAAATGCATGTTTAAAGCCATAGGAGGCGGTAGGGTTAACAATATATAGTTTGATAATATACATGTATATGTATTGTGTATTTCCATAATCATGAATACAAACATGTATGTATGTGAATATATATTTATATATATAGATATAAGTATAGATCTCTCTCTCTATATATAAATATTCATATACACATAGATATAGGGTAACACCTCACGAAATTCAGGAGTTATGGTTATTTTTGTTGATACCCGTGGAGAGTTTAATAGCACCCCCGTTGCACAGCCCTAATGAGGCCGGAGTGCCTGCGGATGCTCGTCCCAGTGTGTTTAAGGGTCGTCCATCTACTGCTATGTGGCAAGGCGAACACTGGGGACACTGGGGTGTGTGAATTGTGAAGATTTCGTTTTCCCCAGATAGCGATAGCTATAGGGGTTCTTACTTCCAATAGGGGGGGAGGCGACGAACCNCATTTTGGCTTATCTGGGGTCTATGCTGGTATAATTTTAAGAAACAGCGTTTGTTTTGGCACAGAGATTTTGGAGTTTTGGAATGATGAGTTTCGCCACAAAGCCAAAAACCCACGGTCTGCTGAAGGTGCATGCGGCCCGGAGGCATGCAGCTCGTTTTGGGAGCGTTTTGGAAACTGAGATGTTGTGATGTGACTTCAGCATAGGCCTTGTTCTTCCTCACGTTGTTGTGTTGTTGTTGTTGTTGTTGTTGTTGTGGTTTTTGTTGTTGTGGTTTTTGTTGTTGTTGTTGTTGTTGTTGTTGTTGTTGTTGTTGTTGTTCTTGTTTCTGCAGTTGTAGCCCATGTTGAAAGATCAAATTCAATATCTCAACAGTCATTGAAATCCTAGGCTTGTGTGCTTATGGTTGCAAAAGAAAAAAACACGCTTTCTGAAGTGCATGCTACTGTTGATGGACGAATCCTGCACCGCCTGGTATGTATAAAACCTTGTAAATAATGGGATAAACTACCTATCAGCTGGTGCAGGATTTTGTCCATCAACAGTATCTTCGGGGAGTTACAACTTCAGTGATCTCCCATTGCTTCATCCGACATCGGACGGGTTTCCGGCTTCAGCTTGAAGATGGCGCAGATATTTTTTCGCAGTCGAATTTGTTGATCAATTAGATATTTCCTAAGCAAACCGGATGAATCTCGGTGAGTGTATTTCACAAATTCACGGTATTTTTGCAGATTTTCCCAATAAAAAATAGATGTTTTTGTTATCAATCAGCATCACATCATCACATCTTCTAGTGATTCTATTGGCTTCAACTTGGATCCCCGACTTTCGGGATCCAAAAACTTGATGAACTTAAGCCTCCAAACCTAGAGGCTTGGTTGGTTGGTTGACCCGATTTCTTTGAAGGGTTTTGATCATTTTTTCTGCCACCCCCCAAATTTATCCCATTGTTTACAGGGTTTATACATCCCAGGTGGTGCAGGATATCAGCCATCAACAGTAGTTTTGGTGTCAAAAAAGATTCAGATTCTTCAACTTCATGTGCTTTTGAGAATCTGCCATGGCACTTTTCCAGAAGTACCCAGGAAAGAAGAAGGAGAGGGTCAGAAGCATGAGCGCTAGTCTTTGTCCGACAAACACGGCTGGAAATCCCTTATTTGCAACATATCAATACATCTAGACTCATGGCTTTCTAAAGTTATAGCTAGGCATGTCTGTGTGTTAGAGGGCGATACTGTTGTTTACAACTCTTGGAACCAGCATGCTGGCATAGTCTCATGCGTTCGCAGAAACTTTTGGCTTTCGAAGATGTTTCCTCTGAATCAGTCAACCGCGTAGGATGCTCAAAGTACAAGCTCCAAGAAGATAGTGGAGGAGGATGATCTTCTCTTGGCACGCGAATCATCCATCCTTCGATTGTTGAAGGCTGGCCCTCTACCAAGGGTAACACTTAAGAATCCCTGGTGAATTTTTGGACGTTGACGGTGATGTTGTTGACTTTGTTGATTGACGATGGTCATGCTGTTGCTGTCGATTTTTGTGATGCTGACAAAGATCTTGATGTCGATACTGGCTTTTTCATTGTATAGTGTATTACAACTGTGACCCCTATTCCTGTGTCCAGCATTGATCATTAGATTAAAACTAACCATGATTTGCAACCACAACTCTCCGAAACAGAAAAAAAAGAAGTTTTGCAAGCCATGCCATACACAAGATGGGTTCCATGTGTGTTGTTCTTGTTGTTGTTCCCAACTCGTGAGTCGGTTTCATCCCTCCAATCAGGCTGGATCCAAGCATTTTCGTTCCTATGCTTTTCGATCAGCCTTTTTTGCGCACTGCTTGGATACTAATGTGTACCTTGCTGTGCAATGGTTAGTCAGCTTTGGACCCAGTTCTTTGTTGCAAAGAAGCAACACTATGTAATTCTTGAACTCAGAAAGATTTTGATACTTGTAACTCAACAAAAAGAAACCACATTTTTGTTGTTGGCAGATTTGAGAAATTTGCTGTAACTAGTTCCTGGACTTGGAGGGTTGCGGCCTCGCCGCTTGAGGTTAAAGGCTCTCATGTGTGCCAAAGTGGCCTTGCCAAGATGGGAGCGACGTGTCACAGGCGAGATCCAGTGATGTCTTGCATGGTTGAAAAGTTCAGGGGATTTGGATCATCCACTTGTTCTAACATAAGTGGTAGCTAGTAGCTTAGTTCATCTCGTTCATCTCCATATGGTTCATGATAACTTCTCTTGGCATTTCGTGAACGATTTTTACATATTGTTTTGTTTACAGCGTTTTCTTATCAGTTTCTTTCACATGAAAATGGAGTTATCAAAGAATAATATGTATATACTGTCTATATTATATATATTTATATATATATATATATATGTATGATATGTGTAACACACATTCCCAATGGGGTTCTTGGGTTCCATGGGTTTCATGATCAACGAGTTTCCATGGGAGTTGAGGTATCCCACCATCCATCAACGAGGTACTGCCTGCTGTGGTGCAGCTGAGAAAGAGGTAAGTCTTCAAGCTCTACAGGCCTTGGAAGCAGAGGCCATCTGGCTGGTGGTGGTGGCAACTCAAATATTTTTGGTACTGGAAAATGATTCCTGGAAAAAGATGCACCCATTTTTGAGCTAATATTTTTCGAAGGGGTTGGTGAAAAACCACCAACTATTGTTTTTTTTGTCTATAAGAAATTCAGTACCATCATGGGAAGTAACATATCCCTTTCCAGTCGGCACTTTTGAGTCGATGATTTTACTTTTCCCTTTCGGTGGGATATGTTTCCTCGTTCCCTGGAAGGGTACCTCTCCAAAGAAATGAGGAGTGCATCCTCAAGATGATGGACATTTGTTGGGCTTTGAGTCAGGAACACAACACCCCAAGTTTTTTGGTACATATTTGATGAGAATCCTAGGGTAGCTGCTATACCCCCCACATCCAAACCAGGCCTTTGTAGCTGGTCGTGGATGCTTCACCAGTGCATTGATATTCGAAGCTCATGCGCTGGAGGCAGTTTGAAAAGTTTTGAACATCAAAATGAGCTCAAAAGAAATAGGGTGTTTCGGGCAGCATCTCTGAGCTGTATTCGGAGATTTTTCCGAAGCGTGAAACAGGGGGGTTATGTTAAACCCTTGGGGGTGTATGGTGTATCATCTCCAAATTTGAGATGCTCCGACGAAAGACTCATGATCTAAAAATTCCTCCGAAAAGTTGACGGTCCCACTTTGTGGCAAAAGGTCTCTTTGAATTATAGATTCCACCCAACAAAAGCATGAACTTACCAAGTATTCATGATTATTTTGTATTTTGTGCCCTGTTTTCTAAGGGATCTTTTGGGGTGAAAGTTTGTTTTTTTTCCTGGAACCTTGGAGGAGCCGGATTGTTCCTTGCAAACAGATGAGCTACAATTGATGGAGCGAACCAACTATCCCCTTGCATACACCACCAAGGCATGACCTGGCACAATGAGAAGCGACAGTGTGAAGTTTTGATGGAAAACCCACACAGAACTGGGTGGTGGCAACTCAAATATTTTTATTTTCAACCCTATTTGGGGAAGATTCCCATTTTTACTAATATTTTTCAGATGGGTTGAAACCACCAACTAGAGAAAGGAAGTATGTTCTTCTTTTTTTTTCTTCTTCTTCGTCGTCGTCACGTCGTCTTGTTGTTCTTCTCGTCGCCTTTTTTTATTGTCGTGCTCGTGTTCGTCGTTGTAGTCGCTGCCGCCACTGCGGCCGCTGCTGCTGCTGCTGCTGCTGCTGCTGGTGGTGCTGGTGGTGGTGGTGGTGGTGGTCTTAGCAGGTCCTAGTAATTACTGGTTTTAACGAGTCCAAGGTCAGATTGTATGTTGTGAGTCAACAAGAATGTTGCATCTTGTGTTTTTGGTGATTTATTGGGATGCTCCCCCGGCAAATGAAGGATAATAGGGATCCCCTTCTACAAAGGTATATAATATTCTTGGTGATTGTTGCTGGGAGGGGGAGCATCCCAACTGAATTGAACTGTGCAATTGGGTATTCAAAATTAGTGACCCGAAATCCAATAAGTTTCTTTAACAATTAGAATTAGATATCATTAGCCATTTTGAGTGAATGAAAGGGGTGTCATCACCTTTTCGATCATCTCATTTTTTAAAAGAAATATACGCATACATAGGTATATACATAAATACATTTATATATCATATTATATATACATTACCTATCTACCTATCGACCTATCTACCTATCTACCTATCTACCTATCTACCTATCTACCCATCGACCCATCCATCCATCCATCCATCCATCCATCCATCCATCCATCCATCCATCCATCCATCCATCCATCCATCCATCCATCCATCCATCCATCCATCCATCCATCCATCCATCCATCCATTTTGTGATATACACAGAAAAAACTCCGCTCCTCTCAACAAAAAGGAAGATACATTTACACAGGCTGTTGCCAACCCAAAAAACCCATCCTTGAAGGCTATTCGCTCTAAGTTGGTTTCCCTTTTGTTACCAGAGCGACTCGACTTTGGGATGGGAGGGGAGGGATGCCCCCACGAAAATGTAGATGTTTTTTTTTGTTAAGGATTAGTTTCTCCCTGAAACTAACAGCCAGTTCGCCCCTGAACATGTTCGACCCCTGGAAGTGTGGAGATTCCGAACTTGGAAACCAGCATTTTTAGGGGCGAACTTGCTGTTAGGTTCAGGGAGGGTAAATGGCCAAAGAACAGAACCTGGGTACAAAGTGTCACAGAGGTTGGTTCAACACACCTTTTCAAATACATCCCTAAACCTGAACCAACAGGCTATGAAGGCATTCCTTTCATAGTTGGCAGCCGGGGGGGATTGTTTAGGGTGTGGTGCGCGGCCTCGGGGTGTGTTGGTTCACTTTTCCTGGGGATATTGAGGAGTTGGACTTGGAGTCTTGGATTCTTTGTCAGATTCTGAACCAACAGATTCAAGAAATACATTTTGTTTTTCAGATGTTTCCTGGTTGTGACACGGTGATTTTAGTCTTATGATGTCTTATGAAGAAACACACCCTAAAAACTAACAGCTTGCGCCGCTCCTAATAAGCGCTTTCAAAAGGAAAGTGGTCTTCCAACCATCAATTTTCAAGTGCTTGTCAGTTATACCCGCATAAGGCAAAAAAAGAAACTCTTTGTGAACTCCACTTGAATGTTTATACAATGGGCTGGGCAGAAGTTGAGATATGTGAGGTTCTGTATGTGTGTGACAATTTGCTTGCCACCAAAACACCCTGATGGGTTAGTTCTTTTCTCTAAAATCAATGGTGACCATCAATGGTGCAAAAATCCCGAACCTTTTGAAACCATGTAGGTTGGCAAGGATACAGTCTTCATAACAACTTCAATCAGACTTCAACAGGGACCAGTTGAGAGTCGGTTTTCAATCAAACACCATCCCAGGTTGGCCTCGCGTTGGCACGAGCAAAATGATGATACGGCATCCTTGGCCGAATCATATCCCAATGCTGGTGATGAGGAGGGACTGGGGATTGGGGAGAAAGGCTGCTGCAAATACCCTGGAGTATGTGAATTTGAATGGCTGGTAAGTATGAAAAGTCCGCAAAAACCAAAGTTGGGGTCCCTTTTGGTACCTAATCAGGTCGAAAAAAACAGGTTGAAACACTGTAGAGTTTTTGCAGGCTGATAAGGTAACTTTCAAATCGAGTGATAGATGTGATAAGTATGCTGCAGTATGCAAAGTCTGGAATGCCCGCCCTGCCACCTTCGAAAGGATGCCACCTGTCTTGGCAGTGCTTTAAAAAGATACTCCCCCGAAAACTAACGGCTGGAGGGCCCCAACACGATGGTTTGGAAAACGTGGTTCCGGCTTGAAAAAAATTGTCATTTTTTGGTATCAATTCCTCAAATTTCTGGGGGGTAAAGATCACCATTGATCTTTGGGTCGCTGGTTGTCGATCTTTAGGTCGCTAAGTCCCTGATTTTCCATCCTGAAATCATTGGGGTCAGGATGGCCTAATCTTGCTGGACTTGTGGGTGCTCCCTTCTGATCTGGAGGAAGATCATCCCACGGTGCGATACTGAGGATTTTTTTTTGAAACAGGTACCCTCCCTGAAACTAACATGGCACATGGAAATCCCCATCTTTCCCGGTAAATACCATCAAAATGCGAGGTTTTCCATGGCTATGTTATTTTCCATGGCTATGTTAGTTTACAGGAGTGTAGAGATTGGAATAGTTTGTTGAGTGGACAAAGATCCCCACTTTTTTTCTCATCAAATTCCCTCTGTTTTTTTCCTTCCCTTCATTTTTTGTGATTGAAATTCAGGACTCCCTCTAACCAAACTTCCCTTTTTGTGGCTGTTATGTTGGTATAAAGGTTTCATCATCATCATCATCATCATCATCATCATCATCATCATCACTGGAGGCAACAGCCTGGAGGCTTCCCATGGCGTTTGGGAAGCTCAGCACTTCGAGGGTCCAGAAAGCCACAAACACCTTAGAACATGGTGGGAACCTCCAGGGGTGGATCTCATGTTACCTGTTTTTTCAGGGGTGGATCGGATCCAGTTGGAGGTCCCAATTTTCAGGCCATTTTTAGGGGTGATTTTTGTAACTGGTGAGGCTGAAGTCATATTTTGGAGGACACAAACAACGAAGAATTGGCTGTTGCCACCATGGAAGGGAGAATCCCGGATACAGGGATGATCCCCCAAAAAAACCAGCGCCCCTCAGTTTGTTCAGTCAAGCTGAGACCTTCCTATGGAAAGATGGAAGGAAACTAAAAACAAAGAATCACAGGAAGGGAAAACAAACACCCACCTATTTTTTTTTGCGACGTTTTTTTTTTGAAATAACCATCCTCGCACCTTTCGTGGGGGAGAGGATAATTCCTGAAAAAGATCAAACTCCCAACTTGCCACCCCCCCCAGTTCACCGGAGGTATGGCCTTGTCCCAGCTTTGACCAAACAGCCAGTAGCTCAGTGCTACACTTGATATAGTTATTAACAGTTATTATAAAGCAATGAAGATGATGAACAAGAAGTTGCTTGATGTCTATTTGAGTTATTTGGATGCTCTCTAGATTCTGGTTTTTGCGGGGACCTTTTGCGGCTTGATCTTGCAGTATCTCAAGTTGACTTGCTTCATTCAAGTCGGCCATGGCTCACAGATTTTCGGACCTGAATCACGCAGAAACCCACTGGAATGTCTGAATCATTTCGTTTTATACATCAAACCCTCGTAATTACTGTTTCCTCCCTACTAAAAAAAAAACCCAAAAATCAACCTGTCCCCAGAAAAGGGATCGCTTCAAAAGGGGAAGCTGGATACATCTTTCCAATGCATCAATTTTCAGGGGGTACATAAACTCGCTGTGTTAGTTTTTCGAGGTTATTTCATCCATTCATTTCATCTGGGCATTTTTTTCAACGACCTCACCGCCGAGGTCACCCCAAATGGTAGTTTAGTAAAGGTAGTCCCCCCGAATATGGCCTTAAATCAGGTTAAGGATTTATAATAAATTGCACAGATTTCATGCGCCTCCAAGGTCGACTGAGAAGAGCCTTGACGCACGTTTGCAATACAAGGCGCAAGTGACCAATGCAGTGCGCTCCGCCGTAGGGACAGCCCAAATTGGAGGTGATGGGCCAACGGGCAGCAAAAAATCTTTGGAGATATTATTTTGTTCTTAAGAAATTTCATGTTTTTTTGTGGGTCAGGATTTCCTGGTGGCGGAGATCTATCCGGAATGTTGTAGTTGATCCCAAGGCAGTGAATGGTTGTGATGCACTCCTGGTGGCCTGCAGTATGGGTTGGGAGCCCGATTAACGCCACAACCCTTCGAAGGGTATTTTTTCAGAACAAGAGACATGGAGAAAGTTGGAAACGAATTTTTGATTTCTTATTTGTGTGTAATATAATTTGAACATGTGAAATGTACTATTATATATAACATATATATACATATTTACATAGAATATATGCATCAATATTATTTAAAACGTTGGAATTTTCAACCCATTCTTTTTGTTGGTGCCCAAAAATCCGGCCGTGTTTTTTTTCCCCCGAAAATCTGCTTTAAGGACTTCCAGGAACTTGCAGAGGTCGAGAGGTGGTTGCAGTGGAGGAGGCGACGTCAAAATGGACCGATTTCCGCCAGGAGGTTGATGAGGTTGAGGGACGTCCCCGAAAATTTCAGGGAAATCCAGGTTGGTGAAATATTTCTTCAGATGTATCTGATATCTGTTTCCACTTGTCCAGATTTTGGAGGGGCCAAGTTGCTGTTTTCTGACCTTGAAGCCAAGCAAAGAACAAGGGACCCATTTTTGACGCACTTTTCATGCAACATAAAGAACATATATACGTATATGTATATAGATATATAGACAGTATACAGATTGCATTTTATTGACGTAAAAGCCCATACATACGTTTGCAAGATTGAAGCGAACTCCTTGATATCACTTTCCTGTCAACCCTGTTTTGACATGTTTGCTGTCTGATGTCGGTCAGGCAGCTGAAATTTGGGCTGAAGTTCTGTGGCGTCCTGCCTGTTTACATCACCAGTGCAACAAGAGAAGATAGCATTTGATCTCACCTGAAGCTAAAAAGAAGAATCACGTGGCATGATAGCTATTAAAAATCATGACTTTCTTCAGGGACATGTTCGTGGTCGCATTTTTTAAAGGAAAGTTGGGCATGGAGCGAGTTTGACGAAGCTACTCTTTGATTCCGTTTCCAAAAACCACACGAAAACTTGAGCAGTGAAAAAAACATAAGGTTGCCACATTTACGTTTTACTTGTTTGTTCCTACAAATTCCGATATGTTTTCATCACTTGGTTTTAAATAAATGAGAAAAAAGGGCGTACAGCAACAAAAACCATTCTCATTCCCCTACAAGTCCACCCCCCATTCTTTTGTATAGATAATTATTTTTTTTCCCAAATTTTTTTCAAAAAGTTCTTTTCTCATCATCCTTTAAAGGGAAGGCCACCATTAGTTTTTTAAAGAACATGATGGAATAACCAACGACAACGACTTCCCAGGTGACTTCCGATCGATTTTCCTACCTTTTTTTTTTGGTCGTTTGAAAAAAAAAGTTGCCAGGCGTGGTCCCAAAGGTGCCGAGCTTTAAGGGATTTTTTTTGGGATATCTATGTTAGTATATGTATATGTGGATGTTTCCGAAAATAGTGGTACCCCCAAATCATCCATTTTAATAGGGTTTTCCATTATAAACCATCCATTTTGGGATACCCCTATTTTAGGAAACCCCCATATTAGTTTAGTATATGTATTTGATGGTGTGTAGATGTATATGGATATGGATATGGATATGGGGGTGAAACCTAAAATGGGGGTACAAAACAACAACCATGGGAAAATCCTACCAAAATGATCATTTTGGGCTGTTTTGGGGGTACCACCATTTAAGGAAACACCCATATGGATATGGATATGGATATGGATATGCATCAATATATATATATATGATATATGAATTGGATTATTTTTATCTGATCCTTTTAAAGTGCTGTAATTTTGAGCCATAGCGGATGTTGGATGGAACCCATCTTCTCCAAGTGAGAATGCAGCGGATTTGTTTGGACCGAGGGGGAGCACCTGATCGATATTTCAAACAGATTGTCTTCTGTTTTGGCAGAGGTGCCCCGGGCATTACCCTCCCTAAAACTAACATAGCCCCTGAAAATGGATGGTTGGAAGATGAAATTTTCTATTGCGAAGGCCTATTTCCAGGGGATATGTTAGTTTCAGGGAGGGTAGAGTTTTGAATTTCTATTGGAGAAAATCTTTTTTTGTTGTAAAGATGTGAGAAACCAATTATGGGAATATGTTTTTCTTTTTCAAAAGCCATGAACAGGTGTACAGTTTGTATCGCCTGGTTTTTTTTGAGAAAGGGTCAGGTTGACCTTAGCCAACAATAACTAGCGCAAACCAGCAAAGTTGAGCTGTTGCGGAGGGAGAAAGCCTTTTTTGTCCAAACGTCGAATATGGAGCCTTCTCAAAATTTGAATCCACGAATTTAAGTGTTTTCTTTCTACAAATCAATGATTTCTAGTGGATTTGGAGGAAACGCAGGAAAAAACTCCTACGACATCCATGGGGTGGATCTTGCCAAAAGGCGCCAGCAACTCTGAATGGTTGCGCCGCGCACAACGTGCCTTGAGCACTGCCTTCAACTTGACGGAGGGTAGCCGCTGATTTTTTTGGATGTTTTTCCGTGCTGGAAGAGCATTTCTTTGACACAGATTTGGGGATAGATCCAAAAATAGTAGTATAGATGTACCAAATGACCATAGGTAGGATATCATCCCGAAAATATTGATGAATTTGTGTCACGTTTCACTTGGGGGGGGTTGTTACCCACTAGTAACATTTGGATCACCGCAAATCTTCAAGGGAAAGTGCCAGAAGGTCATCGTTCAACACTGGCCCGGCACCTTGGGATGTGCATAGTACCACGGGGTCTTGCTGAAATCTGGCAGGGTCCAAAGTCGTTTGGCCGTGGAAAAAAACATGGGGAGTTAGTCGTTGGGATCGCATCTTTTATCTTCCCATCCTGTTTGAAACAGCACCCTTCAAAAATCATTGGGATGGATTTGGGATTGCCAATTTTTTTTTTGGATTGCTGAAAAAACTCAGAGTATGTCATTTATTAACTGATTTATCAAGGAAGTGCAGGTGACTTGTTTTTGGCCGCCTTCCTCCAGCCATCCAGGTATCCAGCCCAAATCTCCCGGCCTTTTCCTTCGTTGCCAGGTGACGCAATATCGAGTTTGGGAAGATCCCAGGAGGTCAAACACCCGGGTGAAACAAAATTCACGGCGGGTGTTACTTTTCCCAAAAAAAAATCATGATAAAAAAAAAGCTATCTATATACCTGAAGCAAAAAACAACACCATTGTAGTACAGTATCTATTTGTCCAAGTCTTGGGGGTGATGTTACAAACCCCTCGGTTTTGTGCCAATCATTTTTGGACCCCCTTTGGTGCCATGGCCGGCCTGAAACAGGCAGAAAAGTGACGAATCCGCCGTGGAGCCACTGAGTCGCAGCAGTCGTTCCAGTGATGAGGTGAAGACCTGAAGCTGAGAAATTTCCAACCCTAAGAATCCTTGGGATGTCGGCCGGGGTGTCAAGTTGCCACCTGTTTTAAGGCCCCAGGGGTGTCCTTAGGAGGGTCTGGTGTTTCCATAGGAGGGGTCAGGATTCTTAGGGAAGTTGGGATGGGCTGGGCTGTTTTTCCTTCCCTACCGTAACGCTGGTGATTGGAGCTGGGAGCGAGCTAAGGAGCTGGGAGTACCGATTGAATCCCTGAGTTTAACAGGGAGCGATTTTGGAGCTACCCCCCAGGTTTCGATCAGCACATCTTAGCTACTTGGAGGATTATTCCAGGACTTGTAAGTGGTTAGGATTACCCCTATTTATAAGCCATGAATATCGGCCATTTGAAAGGGGAATAGCCCCATTTAGGGGACGACACCTAACCATGGTTATTAAACACTTACTATCTGGGATGATCCTCCACGGAAATGGTGTCTTTCCTTCCCAGGGTGCCTTTTATTGGGATGATTGCACTACCCCCTCCTGAAAACTAGCAGCAAAAGCTCTCAAAAATAAGCAAAAAGAAGCTGGATCCTCTTTTTTGCCTTTTCAAGGGCGAGCTGTTCATTTCAGGGAGGGTACCAACATTGGCACCGATGAGTTTCCTGGATTGAAGATACAAAAGAAGGAATGAATGGAACTGCCATATGAAATGCTTACCATGGGCCCCCCCAAACCTACATTTTTAGAGGTTTATGGTAAATAACCTAGTTTTTAAGTGCCCCAAACCTATATTTTTTCATGGTTTTGGGGGCTCATGGTAGGATCCATCCCCTTACAATTCCTGCAAAATTTGCGACAAGTTCACCCATAACTCTCAGGAAAAAAAGGGCCAAAGTTCCCTGGAAAATTACCACAAAACTTTCGCCTCGGGGTTCGTGGTGCCCCCACTACCCCCCCCAACCAACCATGACGTGCCCCCATGGGCCCCACGGGCCCCGCCAGGAGACCCATACTTTGGTGAACTTCTTGAAACCTCCATCCTTCGACTCGCCAATCCCAGGCAGTGGGGAAGATGAAATTGAAACTACCTAAATTTCTTCTTTCGGATTCTTTTTTTTTGAGGCGCCAATTTGGAGAAAAAACCCATGAATCAATTCACAATATATTTTTAAGAACATGTTTTTTTTGGGGGGAAATCATGGCTTCAGTGAAGTTCATGACAAACGTTACTGAACAAAAGTCGTGAAGTTGGTGCTTGAAGTTGGAACGAAAGATGCGCCGTGGAAATCTTTGGGACTTGCACGACTGACCAACGAAACGATGGTTTTTTTCGGGCAGGAATTTGAGGTCCGACTGCTGCGATAACATATATAAGATGAAGTCTAATGATTCAACAAAGAAACTGAACCACTTGAGATCCAAAAAACTAGTTCTTAAGTGTAGAGAAGGGGAGAGGGTTTACAGGGCCCTAATTATATGGAGACCATCAAAAAAGGCATCCTGAGAATCCCTAACCAATCAGGATTTCACGGAGTATCACTGGTGAGCTTTCAGCACTCACCCCGGTGATCTCAATGGCAATCTCTTAACCTTTGATCCTTAAGGATAGCCATTCTAAAGACAACAGTTTTTGTGGAAAAAAAAACATTGGTGCCAGTATAAAAGGGGACGTGATATAACGTATATTAGTTGGATCTTCCCCTCATCCGTGATGCAATCGTCATCGTTTATCGCGAAGATGACTTATATACATTTTTAGGATTGGGGAATCCCTTTTAAACCTTTATATACCTTTATTCGAGCAATGAAAAAAAACCTGGTTGGTTAGGGTATATAGAGGAATATACTACGCAGTTATATAGAGATTTTAATAAATCAATCTAAGGATCCGTATCAAACAACTAGGATTCAATGGAAAGCAGGAGGCTTTTTTTTTTCGTAGCCCAAAAATGTGACTGTTACTGGGGCCCGGGGGGTAGATGAAAGGTACGGTATGTGAAACTCTCGTGATTTGGTCTTTTCAAGGTGCCATCTAAACCCCATGGGTTTCATAAGTGACGTGGAATTCCACAGGACTCGTTCCGCAGGCATCGGATATCAAAGGCGAGGAATCTGTGCAAACGTTTTGGTGTCGTGGATGTAGTTACGCTACCCTTCCAAGGTTTGGAATTTTCAACCCGAACTCTCGGGAAATGCGATCCGTTTTGACTCATATTTTCACCCGAAAAAGGCTTTCTGGAATAGTAGATTCCTTTTTTTGGAAAGCATCATTTTCGTTCTTTCCATGTTAAACTTGCGGAGTGTACTTGGAATTGACACAAACAGACTCAGAAAGGCGAAAATATGCAAAATCAACTTTTTTGCTGAAGAGAAAGGGTAAGTCAAATGTTCCTGCGTGGAAGAGTCAAACAAAAACTGATGTTCAATCAATAATATAGTAGTGTTACAGACTGTTACCGTACATGGTTAAAAAAGATGAACATTTCATACCAGCGTCTTTGTATTAAACAAACACTCAAAACATGCTGGCTCGATTCGATACCTTTTTGCTTCAAAATCTACCCATCACCTTGCTGTCCTTCCGGCTTGTGGCTTCAGCCGGTGAGCCAGGCACGATGAATATCATTCAAAGATCACAGGATGTGTGCTTATGTTCAATTTGGGTGGATTTCTAGACATATCTTTTTTATGTTCACCAATAAAACCCTGGGGATGATGATCCAATTTGACGGTGAAAAACCACCAAGTAGTTTTGGTATCACATGAATTCTTGTTGATCCTTCAGATAGTGGATGTTGGCTGAGAACCCTTCATCGTTGCCTGCCTCGCTGGGTCACTGTCGTCTGCTAACAACCAGCGTTTTTCTTGGATTGCAAGTGGAATGAAGCATGATGTGGTAGTGAAAAACCCATGGAAACCCATGTGGTAGTGCAAAGAACTCTTGAAACTCATTGTTTCGCAACATGTTGACACTTTGGATGACCAAGGGTTCAACATCTCCGACAGCTTCTTGATAAACATGATGTTTTCAATCAATTAGACTCAGAGGTAGCCTCATGTTTAGCGCAAAAAATCTACATTTTTTCCGAACTTTTTTGCAATGCATGGCTTGGTTCGATCCATTGGCGTGACCGCTTGGTTCACCGTGAACCATCTTCCCGTTCTGGGGAAACGACTTGATGCTGGAAACGGTCACTTGGCATGCAGATGAAGGTTCTGGGCCAGCGAGATGTCAAGATGTTTGACCGCCCTTGCGGTTTCCGTTGATGAAACAAACTATATATATATATATATGCATTAAAAATATGTATATATATATATATATGTTGGAAGTCTCCAACAACTTCTTGAAGGAGAAATCATCATATTTTGGATCATCCCCAAGATAAGTGAACCATGAAAATCAAATGACAGAAATCTCCAACAACTATTTCTGGGGTCGATTTTTTGTTTTTGGATTCTCATCAAATTGGCTCGAAAAAAAGCTTGCAATTTTTCATCGTGTGGTTGTTCACCTTCCCCATTGGGCTGATTGGTACCTTTGCCCAGGACAACTTCAGGTAGAGAGGACCCGAGTTCGATGATCAAATGATCAAAGGTCTTCCTGGAATTTATCATTGGTTTAACGACAACAACAACAACAACAACAACAACAACAACAACAACAACAACAACAACAACACATGAGTGAGGAAGCCACTTCGCTTCGTGTTTTCTATTTTTGTTTTGTGTTGGTCTTAGGTACTGTATGGAATTGGCTGAATTGAATCTGTAGCCAAACTTCTTTGGAGTTTTGAAAGATGTTGTCAAAAGTCAAGCTGTGTCCCCCCCAAAAAACAAAATGATGATTTGACAGTTTTCCAAACATAAAATATGCCAGGCATCAACCTTTTAATTCTTATCCTCACTATACACCCCTGAAATCTGACATAGCTACCAAAAATAGTTATGTTTGAAAGGAGATACATCTTCCAAGTCCCATCATTTTTGGTATCAATTCGTTCGTTTTCCGGGGGGTGTCTATTTTTTTTTGGGGGTGGTAGTGGTGTCCTGTGGAGGACCTGTGGATCTTCAGTTCCTGGAGATGAAACGCAAAAAGCCGTGCAGTGCTTCTGCAGCCCGGCGATAGAATTTCCGGAGGTTAACCGTGATGCGTAAGACGAAGGTATCGGAGCAGTGATCAACAAGCCAACCTGTTGGTTGTTTTAGATGGGAAATCCTGACATTAAAACTAAAACATCCAAAAATTGACTCATTCTCTGGGTCCTTCGGTCCTTTTTCCAGCTGTTTTTTTTTTGGAGGTGTGCCTCCATTTTTTTTGCGGGGGTGGTATTACTTCATCAGGGGATTAGAGTAAGCCAGGTTATATAATATAGGGATTATAGCTAAGCTTTTTTGGTAAGGATCCCATGATGAACCAATCAGGATTTCATGGTTCATGTCAGGGTTGCTGGTGATCACTTGAAACCCGGGGCTTGGAAGGGTCCCCTCCTGATTAAATGGCTTCAGATTTGAGAAAATCTCATGTTTGCATCAATGCGGCCAGCAGTGGGAAACCTTAATGAGATGGGTTACATAAAACCATTCTTGAAACATTTGACGTAAAACTGGTATCCCAGATATTTGCTGAATTGATATGGCCTGAATTTCGCAGCTGGCAACAAGCTTGACATCAAAATGATTGTAGCTTTAGCAGAATTGTCGCCCCTTGTGCCCTCAAGAAAATGACCCGAGAGGACTGGAAAAAAAATGTAGATGCAAGATTTCATGATGATGACTGATAGGTGAAAGGTAGTATCCATATTCAATATTTCTCGTGAATTACACTTGTGCTTTAAAAGGGCTTCTATGATAGATGCAGTATATAGATAGATTTGTGATAGCTAACTCTAACTGTTACATTTTTTTGTCCACTACTACCCCCGCAAATGGACGTGTGCATGAACTAGATAAATGGCTTTTCCAGCTCCTGGATCGCAACTCACTAAAACCAAAGTGAGATCTACCTTCTAAGTCGGAGATCTACCTTCTAAGTCGGAGATCTACCTTCTCAGTCGCATATGGACATAAGAAAACTCAATAATAATCTATTGATCAAAGGAACATTTTGGGTACCCGAGGGTACCGTGTACCCTATACAAGCATGATATAATCCCATATTAATAGGTTTTTTTATTTTGTTGCTTTATATCTCGGGTACTCTTTGAAGGGTACCCAACTTTTCCCTTTGAATTGATCTTCCCCTGAGTTTTCAGGTTTTATGTCTGGACAGTGCATCACTCCGACTACATGCAGCTGCTTTCAAGGGTGTTCTGAAGATGTTGTTCAGCACCACAGGCCGTGGGGAGATTCAACATTTGTCAATTCCAACAGATCGGATTTGGTACAATTCCAACACCTCCCAGCGGGACACATTGGGGACGTGATCAATTTGATGAAGATCTGAAATGTTGAGGATTTGTCATTGGCAGATCTTTGGAGACACTTTGTGTGTTTGCTTCTTTTTCAAATACATATTCCTGTATACTGTATACATCAAGTATAAATCTCATTTGTATGTATTCTACGCGATGTCCTCAGAAAACCCCTGACCCAATGAGGTTGACTCATCACCCCTTTTTCCAATCAGGTTGACAGCAACCTTCAGAAATATCAACAATGCATCTTCATGCTCCAGCCAAACTTCCAGTGCCCTTTGACCGAAAAGGCATTTTTTTTTTCCCCGGCGGTGCGGTGGTGTCCGGATATTCCTCCAGCGAGCTTCTTTTTTGTGATGATTTTTGGTGTCAATGAAACAGTGGTCCAAACATAGGACCTTCTGTTGTAAATAGAAGAGTGTTTTATCACTGCAAATCAGAATTTTGAACACCAAACATATAGAGCCTTCCTGCCATAGCTGTCTTCGATGCTGAGGCTCTTCTGACTATACCTCGCAAGTACTTTCGTCTCACAGCAGCACAAGATTTGACAAACTTCGTGTTCTACATAATGATGAAACTCACTTTGTTCGATGATTTCCTGCAAGTAAAGCAACATAGGCAGCATCGACGATCTACTTCAATCATGTTCTCTACCAGCGGCCCATGAGATTGTGGAGGACGTCCCCTTTTTGATTCAGCTACCTGAGCAGCGTTGCAAAAACTGTTTCTTTTGTTGGAAAATAGAAGGTTTTTCATAACTAAAAACAAGGCCAATCAACTATCCAGTTGAACCATTTGATGAAATTCATCAAATGATCTTTTCATATCACTTGCTTGGTTTCTTAGGTTTTCTTGTTTTTTTTTCAAAAAAAACCCATCTCACAGTTTCACCTCCGTTTCACCTCCGTTTTCTCCCTATAGGAGGCTTTGGCCAAGAGCTTTGAGATCTTTCAGGAAAGGTCCCATGGTCCAGTACAACAGTGCATCCATGCACCCAACATGCAGACCGTGGCTTACCCAGCAACAAAAACATGCAGTTTTTTTCGCCCCCCCCTCCCCCCCCGAAAAACTAACATGTCAATGGAAAAAACCCACGATATTGAAGATGTATTTCCTGTTGAACATGGGGATTTTCCGATGTCATGGTAGTTTTCAGGAAGTGTAAGTATTTTTGGAAGAAACAACCATCGTTTTTTTCAAATACGCTGAAATGGCACCAACAAAAAACACTAGATGTTTTGAGAAAAGCCAGCTATAAACTGGTGAGTTTCATCTATAAAATCTACAAACACCTGTGGAAATGTTCTATAATTACAATAACCCTGTAAAAAGCCAAGTCATTTCAAAGGTTCTTTGGATTGGAACCTGGTGAGGTTTTCCAACAGTATCACGACAGGTGTCTTGCAAAAAACTTCTGTAAACCTGGGATTGTGCAAGTATCACTAGAAGGAAAACATCCTTTGTGAGAAGCGTTTTCTACCCTCATGCTGTTGATTTCCAGAAATCCTGCACCACCTGGGATGTTTTTGAAACCCTGTAAATAATGGGGATTTCATCAACTACCAACCTCAACTGGGTAGCTGAATTTCTTCCATCAACAGTAGTACGTAATTTTCATACCCAATTTCAGGTGTATATGGAGTTGATTATTAAGTGGCTCACCATCCCAAGGGTACCACCACCATTTTCCCTATGATCTCACCTAGATTTCTAAGCGATTTGACTCTCTCGAGGTTCGATGGATGCATATCCACAGCCTGTGTGGTGATGGTTCATTGGATGGCATGCCAGGGGTAGCAACAGAATCCTGGTGTGGTAATATGACTTCATCTTCAGAAGCATCCTCATTGGCATCAAAGATGCTACAGTGGGTAGCTTGGACCTCGAAGTTTTCTTTTTCGCAGAAAAGACACAGGTTGAAACAGCTGGGGGATGAGACGAGATTGAGTTTCTAAGGTTGAACATGACGACTTTTCAGATTCCATTGGCTTCGATTCACTTTCGCAGAAACTTTTGGAAAGGATGTAAAGGAAAAATCGGTTGATTCCATCCTTTCCAAAAGTTTTAGAAACTTAGCCTAAACTTGACCTCCAAAAATCTCTCCGACTTTCAGGGGCAGAACTTGACGCCCGCATTTCCGATGACTTGACGCTGAAATCTCGATGCATTTTTTGAGAGAAAAAAAGGTTCGAGCAACGCGCAGCATCCAAGTCATTCAACAGGGGTGGGTTGATTGGGATCACAGGAATCATCTCCAACACCGTGTTGAATGAAGAAATCCCATCCCTTATTGAGTTATCTTCGAGGGAGGGTCGTTTCCCAACTGTCAGTAGTTTTGAGAAGGTGGTCGTCCAAAGGGGACGTGGCACTCACCTTTGTCTGTTTTTCGGGCTCAAAGATTTCAGAATTTCAGCCTTGGAGACATTACAAAGCAATTGTTGACTGTGAAAACAAAGAAATTTCCATCCCAAAAAAGAGAAAGTCTCAAGAAAAACTTATATATCATCAGTTTATTGTTCGATGGTTCAATGGATGTTTTTTTTTTGGAAGAAAAAACGAGCTTGGTGGTAGCTATCTGCTTGGATTGCACCATGCCGAGTCAAGAGGCTCTGGAGATTGGTAATGCCTTTGGTTGGGCGGGGAATTTCTGTCTGCAGAGTTGGAGTTTGGTGAAGATGATTCAACATGTATATGGGTGTTTCCTTAAATGGTGGGTTATCCCCCCAAATCATCCATTTTAATAGGGTTTTCCATTATAAAGTTTATCCATTTTGGGGGGTACCACTATTGTAGGAAACCCCCATATAATTCTGGGATGAATTCGCATCAGTGGTCGGAAATATTCTGTGCTTCCTTGCTCTTTTGAACATGCCCTTTTGAACTTTTTTTGGGGAGTGACCTCTTAGGAACCATTGGGCGTGTGTTGATTTGGGTTCTTGAAAGCCCACAGTTTGCGCATTAGCGTGTTTCGGGTCAAACAAGTCCTTTCCGGTCCTCGTGATTTTTTTCTCCCTCCAAGGACAGTCTTTACCTTTGTGCACCTTGGCTTTTTAGTGAATTTATCCAGCTTTGGAGTGACATTTGACAGCTTGCAAAACCTTCAGCACTGCAGCTTTTTTGCTGCCATGAATTTTTTAAGTTGTCAAGAGGATTGGAAACCAAAACCATGAACGGTTGCACCCAGCTTATGAATTTGTTTGAAGTTGGTAGTTCGTGTTTTGATGTTTTTTCTGTTTACGGTTTCGATTTTGATCCAAAATCCCTGGGCTCCTTCAACCGGCATCCCCCTTGTTGTGTGTGGTGCATGTATATTATCCCGTTTTCACAATTGGTTAGTTGCACCAAGTGACCTTTTTCCCCCCAGCAGTTGACCGGTTGGTCGAAAACCTGATGGCTGAGGTACTTCCTTAGCCCTGTGCCCACTTGCATGACCGTCGTGAAGTCGCAGACGGTGCAGGAATTCTCGGCCTTTCCGCAGCTCGGAGATCGAAGGAGGGTGGCCACCGTATGGTTCCAAGTGACGATTTCCAGGATTTTTGGCAGGTTTTGGTAGGGGATTTCCTATAAACAAAGAAAACCTTCATTTTTGAAACTGTTTTATGGGAAGGGGACTTTTGAAGATGATGTAATTTTTGTTTCCCTTTCGGTGGCATATGTTGGTTGCTTGGAGGGTAGATGAATTCTATTCACGGATGATGGGCCCCCAAAAAAAACTGGTCCTACACCACATTTTGATAGCCTGATCTCGCTGCACATCCAAAGATTGCGTTATTGACGTCAGGTATGCAATGGGTGTTTTCAACTGCTCCTGCTGGGTGTACTATGCAACTCAGCTTTGTTGGATGATTTCTGTGGGGACCTTATATAAGTGTTTGGTCTCTTGACTTCGGAAACTCATACTGGACTGGAAGTAAACAAGACATGGCTGCACTTGTTCACTGTCGTTCTTTCGGAGAGTGTTTCCATGTGTGCCAAATTTTTGTCCACCATACTCTCGCGAGAAGATAGACCTTCCCCATACCGGGAGACTCTGAATCCTGGCTGCCCAGCTTCCTCCCCCAAAGAGCTTCCAAGTCGTGAAATATTTTTTTCCTTTCCGGCGTTTTTTTTTGTTCATGGAATTTTTGTTCATGGTTGGCTGGTGTTTTTTTTGTTCACCGGTATTCTAAAGTCTCTTTTGAAAGCAAGTTTGATGAGTAGCAAGTAAGCATTTTTGATCCCAAAAACTGCTCTCAAGCACAAAGGGACCCAAAACATGACCCACCGCAATACTATCCTATACGGGTGTTTCCTAAAATGGTGGTACCCCCCAAAACACCCCAAAATGATCATTTTTTAGTAGGAAAACCCATGGTTGTTGGGTACCACCATATTAGGAAACACCTATATACTCAAATATAAATTTCTCAAATTTTGGTGATCCCAAACTTTTCCTCATCTTCGTTTCGTTGGTTCCTTTTTTCAGTGTGCGAGCATCATGGCATTGAGCTCTCAAGACTTGACACCCAATCTGCTTGTGACCTGGTTCCAAGTGGATGGGGTCCCCACCGTTGGGGATGGTGGGGATGCACATTCTGGAAGGATGATCAAGGGTGATTTACCCGGGACTCCCAGTAAGAATGGGAACTCCCTTATGGTAAGCGGGACCCATACAAGCTTCCCATATCTTTCAAGATTCTTATGGGAGTGATATGCGAATAGGGACCGGTGAGGGATCCCTCCCTTATTGGGGGTCGCTGAAAATCCCACTGAGATGATATTCGGATTGTGGTGTCTTTTGTTGTGTTGTGTTGTGGTATATTTTTTTCTATAATGAGAGGTGATGGCAAACAATGATTTCCTCGCAATCATTTCACAGCAAAATTAGCTTGAAATATATGGCTGCAAGGTTCCAGTAGCCAAACTCATGCAAGGAAGGCGGGAAATGATCCAATTTGACTTGCGTATATTTTTCAAATGGGTTGGTTCAACCACCAAGTTTTAGACTAGGGAGGTCTCCATTGTTATTTTCTGAAAGTGAAGACGTACGCCAGCTTCTTCCCAAGGTGAATGGCATCGGTGCTTTGATGTTGGGCGGCTGAGATGTGGGATGTGGGATGTGGATGGTGGATGTGGATGGTTGAAACCTATAGCTGACACTACTGTTGATGGAAGAAACCCGGCGATCACCACCTGGGATGTATAAAACCTTGTAAATAATGGGGTAAACTACCAACCTCAACCGGTGAACGCCGGATTTCCGAAGCATCAACAATAGGATTCGGGAGTTTGGGGATTGGTCGAAGGGAGTTTGGGGAATGGCTTTATATCTTCATTCATGGTAGGAACGCCAAACAACAGAAGTCCAAGACATTGGAAAGAATCACCTGCATTTCTAGGTGGTAGTTTCAAAGATTTTTCATTTTTCACCCCTACTTGGGAAAATGATCCAATTTGACTAGGCTTTTTTCATTTGGGTTGAAACCCCCAACTAGACTCACCTTCATTTCTATTTTGTGGTTCCACTTGTTTGCACAAGTTCATTCTCTACAATTCTTGTTTGTAGTAGGTATACAAAAGATATAGAATAGTGTGGTATTTGTCCAAGAATGGGTATACACAGTTCGCCTCAGATGACTTGGTTTCCTTTTAAATTTCAACCATGTCGACAATCCGTCACCAATAAAATCCTTGAAGAATCTTGCCGACCAGGTTCTTCTGTTATGTGGTGATCTTCCTGATTTACGCAGGGCGACTAGTCCTGATTTTTGCAAAATTTGCCCTGTGGTCATCGGATGTGTGGGTAAGACTTGGGACCCGTAGTACTCTACTAAAAAATCGCACCTTTTGGAATCAGGAATTAGTTTTTAGTGCCAACATCGATTCGGAAAAAACGCGGATGTTTCGACGGAGTTGCTCATGTTTCCACTCTGATTTGCTTGGATTTGCCTGACCAATGAGCGATCAAGCTGAAACGATCACTCGAACACTCCAACAAAAGTTCAGTTAAGTCATCCCTAAATGGTCAGAATGGCGAATGGCTCTCATTTAGCCTCCGTAAATCTAACAGCTTGCCCCTAAAAATAGGCTGAAACCCAAACGGAAAGGATTGTCTCCCTTTGCCATCATTTTTAAGCGGGCCTTTGGCGGTTAGTTTCAGGGAGCAAATGCATAGCAATAGCAATCTATAACTGCCAATCACTCAAGAAAATTCCAAAAGGTCCTCCCCGAGGTGATCAGAATTGGTTCAAATAGTTGGATGACATTTCTCATTTCATTTACCTAGACCACGCGATTCGGTGTCCAATTTCAGCCCCAAAAACGGTCTGTTTTTTTGGTGTTTTTTTGGTGCTAAACTTTCAGACCCGACCGGAGGATTCAGGTATATACTAGGTAGGTTGTGGTTGCAAACATTCTGTATTTTTACTACCACCTGGGGAAAAGATCCAATTTGACTTGCGCATATTTTTCAAACGGGTGGTTCAACCACCAAGTAGAATATTTTTTGCCCGAAAAAGTTTGATTCTCACGAAAATTCTGTTGCCATTCTTCCAGCTAAGGAGTCGAAAAAGCTCCATCTTGAGGCTTGTGATTACGGCCATTTCGGCAGAGTTGCTGTTGATTGCCTTTTGCGAAGGCTGGTGGAGGGGTTGGACGTTTTTTTTTGTGTGGTTTTTTTTTTTTTAAGGTGATTAAACACGGATGTTCTAATTTGCAAAGTTTCTTTCCTATGTTTGGAGACTTGAAATACTGGTAATTGTTTGACTCATATTTTTGATGTTGAGAAGGTTGTAGCAGGAAGCGGCTACAAGTAGCTTTGTGAATGGACAGCTCTGCACCAGTTGGGGTCGGTTAAAACATGCCAATATCAACGGGAAAATCTACTACTCTATATCCAGTGATGCCAGATTTTATCAAACCGGGAATGCACGTCTTCCTGACCAAAAAACTCTGACAAATCGAAATCATGGCATTAAGTTTCTGGTCCAGAAGATGTATTGAAGTCGGTCAGGTGTCAGCATGTAGGATGGCATGTTAAGATGAACGAAAGCATAGAACCATAGAATAACTTTTAAGAACACAACGAGCCGGAACGAGACATACCTTAAGGTCAAAATAGATGGCACAGATACCAAAAGGTAGGTTAGTAAAGGGTCCTTATAAACCAATATGTAGGGACTATGCCATCTACTTTTCAATTACTGTATGTGTTTTGTTTGTGTAATCAGTGTAATCCCTGACACATCTGATTTTGACCTGAAATATTCAATCAACTCGTGAAAGCACAAGATTCTCCCTTCAAATCTCCAGAAACAATGTAGATGTATAGATCCTCCAAACATGTGTACATCATAGATACACACACACACACATGCTCATGCTTGTCGAACCTATAATTGCATATGACATCTAAATATCATATGTCTATAACTCCACAACTACTGCTGTTAACATCAGTTTGAAGAAAACACATGTTTTGCATCGCAAACTCTTTCCCCGAAATCACCACCTTTAGCACCCCCCCTAGGTGTGGCACCCAAGTTGCATTCTTCCTTTAACTGGGCACATTCGCCGTCGCTGAAGTGTGCCGTGGCTAATGCGGGATCCAACACGATGACTTGTAGAATGCACACCTCGCGGTTTTTTTCCGATGTTGTAATGAGTCCTATACGTATTTTGTCAAAGTATGGCAATGGTGCAGGCATAAAGAGATGATAGTTACAGTGCAGCATGTGGGAGAGTGGTGCCAAGCAAACTTCTTTAGATTATTTTATATTGTTAGTTGTATGTGCACATACACAGTATGCACATATTTTAATGCATGTGTGTATCTTGCAACTTATTTCCAGTTTTCTTCCCTCCGTTTTGATTGGAAACTTACCTCCGAAATCAAGGCTAACGAGTTCTCAGAATGCCTCCCGCGCCGCGTTGACCGAGGTAGCATCATTGGATTGACCTGCGTGGTGATGAATGTCCTTTTGTATGGTTCTCCCCTATCAGTGATGTGCATGGTGATTCAGACCAGATCAGTGAAGTCTCTTGATGGTTGTTGTTTTTTATGGTTGGTTGGTTGAAGCAGTCGTTTGACATGAAATGAAAGGACCATAACTTGGTCATTGAAAGATATATACTCAATATCCATGGAATTTTCGAACACTACAAGTACCAGTATCTGAATCTGTGTGAGTGATTTGCCTCACAAATTGTGGAGTAACCGTTGGGTTGGTAGAATAAAGAGTTGAAGGCAATGGAAGCTGTGGAAAACTTGGGATGCTTTCCAAGTCCACCATTCCCTGAAAAATGAGAACTTGGAAGAGGAGCATCCTTTTAGAAGTGAAATACGTTCATCATCATTAATCTTTGGGTTCCTAAAAAGGTGTTCCGGATTTTTTTTTTGAGCTGTGGGGTGTGTGGTTTAAGTGTGTGTGCTTCCAATGGTGTCAGATTTCACCCCAACAACCCCATGAATGGCATGTACTTTCAATAGTAGATGCTTTTCAAAACTAGGAAAACAGTTCCCCCCAAAATGGGAAAGCAGCCCGAAATAGTAAAGACCGACCTCAAGGGTTTTGTTCACAAAAAATTCCACGGGCCCCGTACATATATCACTTATTATACAATCTCCGCGAATATAATAGCTGTATCTCTTCTTCTTTTCTATCCCATTTGACCCATTGCACAAAAAAAAACAATCACACCGGAGGTGCCCAACTACCATCTACCAACCCGGACTTTGGGGGTTTCGGTTGGGGTGGGTTTACCAGCTGTTATGGCGGTCCGTTCAACCGCGGGGTGATACGGTCGATCCGATGGATCCGAGGTACATGCCGTTGCCCATGTCCGTTTTGACCTTCGTGATTTGCATCCTTTGGAGTCGCTTTGAATCGAAGCCTTTGGTTGGATGATTCGTTGGTTTCTTCAACGTTGGGACCCCGCTGATAGAGAGATGATAAAGGTTGGTTAGTTTTTTTTTAAATAGGAAAACACAAGAGACCTCCAAAATTCATGAAAAGGAAAAGGACACCAAGAAACTTCTTTTCAATAGTGTCAAGGTGATGTTTTTGTTTAAGATGATTTTTGGAGCCCAAACTGAGGTACACAAGCAGTTCTGATCGATGACATGACAGTGGGCATTCCCAACTTTTGTGGCATCGTGTTGGGTATCTTGGCATGACTTCGTGGTTGGTTTCGGCGGGTGAAGAACCTGTGAACATTTCAAGGCACCAAATAAGTACTGTACTGGTCATTTTGGATAACATCTATATACTGCCTTCATATTTATATATATTATACGTTACACACATGAAGATTCAACGTACTGTATGTATGTATATGTATGTATATGAATATACATACCGTAGGTATGATTTATAGAAATATCTTGATATGTGTCATTTCATTTTTATTGAGGTGTGGCGCAGTTGGTGCTTTATGCCTTCTATTGCAAAGAGTCTCAATGCGAAGATTCTCGTGATTTGATGATGTCTTCAGTTTCAACTCCAGTTCCTTGAGGGCAGAGGATGTATATCATACAGGGTGTGGAAGAGGCCCACACTGGGAAGGGGAAGTTCCCAACGTGGATTTTTTGGGAGACATTTTTGTTCGCAACTGTTGTTACGCCTGGGATCTTGCGTTGGCAAAGTTTGTTGGCAAGTTCCCTTTATGACAAGTTGGAAAGGGAAACCAAAAAGGAAGGGATAGTGGGGAAAAACCCATCGTTGTTGCTGTAAGACCAAGGATTCTTCCCTAATTCTTCAAGACTTCAGGTCATAGTATCGAGTGAATCCTCCCTCGCGGAGCTCGATGGATCGTTTAAAACCTACCGTACCAGGTACTTTCGGGTATCCGGAAGGTTTGAAACATACCAACGTTTTCCAGGTAGGCAAAAATCTCATACCTGACGCGGATTTATGGGTGCAGCCCTGGCAGGGCTGAGACAGTAAGAGTGAAAGTTGCATTGATCCCTGATCACAAGTGGCGCGAGTGCCTGAGGGGGTCGAATTCGCGCTTTTACCATGCAACAACAAGCGGATAAGGTGCTTGGCATGTGGGTGCATATAGGTGCTTTCAGCGTTGAACAAAAGAGAGATGCAGTTGCTCATGACTCATGACATATTCACAAAAAAGCTATACAAAGCCTTGGCTGCTTCTCTCTTCGCGCATCGTTTCGGTGTCCAATGGACGCTGGCCATGAGAAAATGACGAAAAACTCATCTGACCTGTTCCAAAGCAGACGGTTAGCCACGGAGGCCCTTTGAATCTCCAACAAAAAGAGACGTGCCAGCCAATTTCTGTGTGCTTTTTTTTCTGGGTGGTGGTTTTAAATATTTTTTATCTTCATCCCTATTTGGGGAAGATTCCCATTTTGACTAATATTTTTCAAATGGGTTGAAACCACCAACCAGAAGACTTTTGACAGCCAACAAAAAAAATCCGGAAGACCTCACGAAAACCCCCCTTCTCTGTCTCTGGTAAAGGCTGGCTGGATCAGGTGGAACATGTCCCGCAAAGGCCCCAGGGCTGGGGGCGGAAATTCAGGGAAAAAACACCCAGCGGGGTATTTCTGGCGCCCTTCCAAGTGGAAGGTTGGGAAGTTGGTTTACTCTCCCTGAAACTAACAGTGCGCCCATGAAAATCCAGCATTTTGATGGTATTTACCAGGAAAGATGGGGATTCTCATGGGCGAACTGTTTGTTTCAGGGAGGGTAGAATTTGGTTTTTTGGATCAAAGATGGCTTTTTGTGGATGCTTTGACTTGAAGTCTCTCAATTTTGAGAGGGGGAAAGATGATAGTGTTGATTGGTCGGAACGGATCATGTGTAATGAATTAAGAGACTAGGGAAGAGATGTCTATGTGAGCGTTTCCTATTGTAATTCTCATTTCATCCCCTGTCTTTTGCAATGACGCAAGCCTGCCAACCGTTTCAGAAACTGCCGACAAGGAAACTGCTGGAATTCCTCACAATTCGGGGTGGTTTCCTACACAAAATGGGTTACACCAAGTAACATCGAGTAGCATCAAGCAACTTCAAGTATCATCAAGTCATCAAGTATCATCAAATATCATCAATAAGTCTTAAGTAACATCAAGTAACTCAAGTATCATCAAGCAACACCAAGTAACATGAAGTACCATCAAATGTCACCAAGTATCAGCATCGAGTGACATCAAGTTACATGAAGTATCATCAACACCAAGTAACATCAAGTATCATCAAGTAACATCAAGTATCATCAAGTATCATCAAGTAACATGACGTAACATCAAGTATCATCAAGTAACATGACGTAACATCAAGTACCATCAAGTACCATCAAGTACCATCAAGCAACTTCAAGCAACTTCAAGTATCATCAAGTAACTCAACTTACATTGAGTAGCATCAAGAAACATCAAGTATTCAAGTAAGTAACATGACATAACATCAATCAACGTCAAGTACCATCAAGTCACATGAAGTGGCATCAATCTATTCAGTATTTTCTAGTGCACTGTACCCAAAAACTGTTTTTCGAATCTGAGCCCTGAATCTTCAGGAAGAGTATGGCAAACTTGCCTGTCAGCCATCGAAGCATGAGAGCTCAGAATCCGGTCAACTCACCAGTTGAGGTCATTATTTTCGACGGGTTTCTGTCACATCCAAAAGGTGGTTGGGAATGGGATTTCTGAACCATCAACAGTAGCAATAAGTATATAGTGTTTTTTTTTGGGATGCTTGGTTCACACCGTATTCCAGCGTCAAATAGAATGTATATGTTCGTATATATATATATATATTAGACGGATGTTATTAAATATTATATGTTACAATTGGAAACGAAAGATACGGTAGTGGTAAAATTCCAAGCATGGCTTGTTTTTTTTTACAGATACCATTACGCTCTGAGCCTAATCGGGCTAATCCCATTGTTGCAACTCAACCATCGATGGGATGAGGTTTGAAAGAAGCCTTGGACCGTGAAGCGAGCATCTCATTTGTGGGAAGGTTCATCATACCTGATCTTCGCGAGCTTGCGAAAAAAAATATCACACTCTTTTGCAGTTTGAATTGCAAAGCATCCAGAGCCCATGTAACACGAAATGATGTTTATGTGTTTTTGTTTGAGCACCAAACAAGACGCACATTATAGCTTAATAGTAGATTCAGTAGATATCATCAGATTCTGTTGGTGAAATAAATCCCGCACCAAACTAATTGAATTGGGTAGTTTATCTCACTATCACTATTTCACCTGGTTCCACAATACCCATAGAATCCATGTATGGTATATTTACCTACATTTACCATACAAATCAACCGTATCATGTAGGTAAATATAAAATATACCGCACATGGCATTCTCTGGAAAAAATACTTGGATGTCCCAGGAAGTTAGTATATAAATGGTTAGTAAGTGGGTTGTAACCCCACAAAAAACCCCATTTATAAGTAGGTGAAATAACCCATTGATCCTAACCATTTACACCCCTGAAATTTAACATGGAACCTGAAAAGAAGTCCCTGGAGAAGGAGATTCCTTTTGGAAACCATCATTTTCAGGTTCCATGTTAAATTTTTGGGGGGGACTCACTTCCAACGGGACATCTATATAAGTACATCCCACATTGGTTCCATCGCCAGATTTTGCCAAGGCTCGGGGTGAAAAGTCGATCTGAGCTGTGTCTAGTCGCGTGGGTTGACCCAAGAAAACCGCTTGGATTCCACCCGAATTTCGGGGGGTTTCTGAACGAAGAGACGCCGCGTTTGTGGGCTGGAGAAATCGTTTAAAAAAAAACCATGAAACACGGGAAAATATATATAGATTTGGAGCACTTGGAGGATCATTTTTTTTTGAAACATAATATGAAATGACTTTCAAAACAAGCCAAGGTCACCTTGATTCAAAAACAGAATCGGCCCGCAAACAGCAACGATGAGTGGCAGGGGTCAAGAGTTTCAAGCTGGAAACCTGTCATTTCTGCACATCAGCATGGAACCGAGAAATCAAGTTGCCAGAAATGAAGTGAAAAAACATGGCGCGAAGGTTCTCATTGGTCGTTGAAAACAATGAGATATAATTATTCAACAATCCATACTAGGTGGTGGTTTCAAATATTTATCATTTTCACCCCTATTTGGGGAAGATGTCCAATCTGACTAATATTTTTCAGATGGGTTGAAACCACCAACCAGCATACTATTCATTTAATTTTTCGGCTTCCATGTATGTTTCCCTTGGGTGTGCAGATCCATGATTTGGTTATTTTTTTCCCAGCGCTTTGTGCTGTGCAGATTGCAGGGATGCCCTTTGCTGCAAGTTCTATAGGGCAACAAGATGACAATTGTTGGCGCTGTCAGAGGACATCCCTGGCGTTTCTGTCTCGATGACTGTCGCCTGAAAATATCAGGAAAGTAGGAACCAAGGCTGCATGGACAGTTTCACCCAATGGATTAAATGCATCGATTTCGCCTTTGGGCATGAAAAAAAAGAACGCGTTGGGCTGGTGGAGTCTACGGAAAGGTGGAAGGACCTAACCATCTTGGCCGGCCCTGTCCTCGTCCTCCGGATTTTTTCGAGCGTGCTGGAGAAAACGGTACCCTTTCGTAGATCCGGGATGGAAACCGATGAATTAGATATACCAAACCTTCGTCTTTTCAAACTGCCAAACTGCGTTTGGGCTGGGTTGGCAGGATTGGACCAACAATATGAAGGAATGGCAACACACGAAGGAATGGATGTAGACAGAATTGGTCAATCTCGCTCTCGCAGTTGCGCAATGCGCATCACCCGAAACAAAGTATATAGCCATCGCAGAATTGCGGCCACAAACAAAAAAAATCGGATTCTCCCCAAAAAACCCAAGAACTTCCAAGAAATTTTTAGTTGATCTATACTAACACCCATCTATCCTTGGCGCCGCAAATCAAATGATCGGCAGGCACTGGGATCCGACAATCGAACATGTAACATGTAAAAACCTTGCAAAATGCTAGTGAAACAAAAAAATGCAAAAAACACCAGGGCAAATGGAGCTCTGCTTCAACAGTTCTTTTTGCATGTTCTTGTTTTTCTTGCTGTTAGCGTTGCATGTTTTGTTTTTATTTTTTGCGGCAGGCATCCTTCTGTGCATTTGTTTTTTTTCTGTTCGCCTTTTCTTTGGATTGTGTTCGTTTATTTTTGCAACTCTTGAAGTTCATGCTTCTGGAGAAAACTGAACATGTTGAACGCAATCATTTTTGATCGGAAGAAGTGGACATGATCCCAAAAAAGCGGCAAGTCTTCGACCCAGCGGTCTTTCTACGACTCAGACCGTTTTCTATATATTCGTGGTGCCATCAGGCGAGTTGTTCCAGCTGGGACCCCATGCCATCGGAGGGTTCGATCCGTGGAAGATCGACTGAAAGGTTTTTCTTCGTTGCTGGTGGATACACCCCGGAAATTGAACTGGCTGCCCCTGAAAATTGATGATTGGAAGATTAGTTTCCTTTTGGGAGCAAGCCTATTTTTAGGGGCGAACTGTTAAATTTCTGGGGGGTATTCTGGGAAGCGAATGCAGCAACCTATCCACCAAGCCGATGGTTTTTTGCATCAGGTATGATACACCATTTGTGGCAAACTGTATGAACAAGTCTGGCGACACGATTCTTGGTTTTGATCTCCGACGGCTGCGACGGGGCACTTCTACACTTCCAAACTAAGAGTTGTCATTTATAGTGGCAAAGCCTGCGCTCTGAGCTGCCGGTTCAAATACGTACCTTTCCACACACAGCGAAACCAGGTTGATGCACCTTGCGGTAAAACAAAAACCAGACGGCTTGGCCGGATCTGGCCTGGGTGCACAGGCACCAAGTTTCGCAGCGGCACCAAGGTGTGTTAATCTTCGATTCTTCGCAACCAACCTCCTCGGCTTGGATTTTTCAAAGCTTCCCCCTATGGCAAAGTGACGGCCGCAAATTTGGAGGCAACGGTTGCAAATCCACTTTGCTTGCCTTGAGGCAAGCATGCAAGGCGACAACTTGCGAAAGTGAATCGAGTTCATGCGAAGTCTCCTGTGAAGTTTCATGGGAATGATAGGAATTGCCGAAACAGGCAATTGAGCTCACAACATTACATTGCGCAAAGCAGATCATGATTAGCAAATCGCCGTATTTTCCGCACGCGCGGTCCATGTCACCTTGGTCGCGCAAAATGCCTTGTTTTTCGGGCACGTCAGGGGGCATGTAGCCACGTCGGCCAAAACCGTGCAATGTTTAACGGCCATGAACAGCCATGCTCAATCTGGGGCTCCGCACGAGGTCGATCGTCCAACGGAGTGCTTTTCAATGGTTTCAACGGGTAAAACGACCTATTTGTTTCATGAGTCTATGCCAACTTGCATCGCTGGGTGTCAGGTTCTTTTGCACACGCTTGACCCATGTTTTTTTGTTTCGGAACCTTCGTGGCACCGTTGTTGAAGTAAATGGAGAGCCATGTGGAACGTGGCACGCAGACAAGATAAGAATTGTTGGCTGGTGGAATTTGTTGACAATAAATGACATTTTTTCTTGCGACAGCCTCTCCAATGTATTGAAGCCGTTATTCTTCCTCAGATTACGCAGCCATAGTGTACACCCACTGACGTGCGGTCAAGCCTCCAACAAGTTGCTTGTAGCGGGCACGGTGGCAAAAGCATACAGGTCCTTTCTTGCTCACGTAGCACGTCGGAAATGTTGAGGGACACTCAAAAACTGCAGCCAGGCATGGAAACCAAGCGGAGCCAACCAGTGGGTAAGGCTGTCAACACTGGGAACATCCATGCACGCAAAACAGGAGGGTTGTTGCACGCGTGGAAGGTCCGATGAACATGTATCCGTGTCTGTGATCAAACGCTCCGCTTTGTCGGGTCCAAATGCATGAGCGTCTAGGAGAATTTCAGAAATTCAAAAACAGATGCAATTGATTTTGTATGAATAGCGAATGAGACCTATAATATGGACGCAGGATTGTCCTTGTTCTTTGCACCGACAAATAATCACAGTTGATTGACCCTTGTCACTTGAAAAAAACCAGTTGACATTGGCTGCGCATAGACTTTCACGTTGATGCCCAACATGTTGTGGGACCGCCCAATCAGTTTTACGCTCGCCGGTTGCTTCAATGGCCTTGCCCCATGGCCATGTTTTTCCTTAGAATTTGGCGCAAAAATGTTGATAGCTTAAAATCAAACTGTGTATTTCACCAACAAAAGAAAGGGTGCGTATTTTTCATTATTTTTCATTTACAGCACCCCTTCACAGTATTTAGGTTAATGAGGCTGATATCGTCACTCGCTGCTCACCTTCTTCCTGTTTAAAAAGATTGTTGGCAGGTCATGACTTCATCATAAGTGCAGTTTTTGTTTTCCCCCATTTTGATTTTCATCGCATTTTTTCTTGTTCATTGAGCGGAGGCTGAGCCTCGTAGGCGTTCGGCGGTGTTCTCTGTGTGCATTGGTTTCGGACAAGACAAGGGCGAGGTCCTGGGAACTGAGCCAGAGAAGCGTCGCCTTAAACAACCAGGGCGGACAAATGAGCAAAAACCACGGCAGACCCCATACTTTGATGGGGGATGATAGAAATCTGAAAATCTCCGCGTAAATTATGCGTAAGCACTCACGTCGGTTTTTTACCCCCCTCCAAGTCAAAGTTTTCCCGCGGAAACGCAGGCACAGCATAGTGCCCGGCAAGTCTTCCAACCACTAGGCTCAATGGAGAACACGCTCGGCATGTAGAATGCCCGGTGATTGTCTCGGAGTTTCGCAACTCGTTTTTAGCCTGAGTACTACCAACCCATCCCTTCACCTGATGAGTTCAGGGTACTTCGTTCCTTCCATATGGCATCTCGTGCCGCTGGGGAAACGAGGAAGGGCCGTGTCTTTGGCTAGCTTTGCGGTTTCCTGCACAGAATCCTCATTGATGCAGCCGCAGCAGGAAAAATCGAAACACTTGCGAAAAAAATAAACATCCGTAACAATGCCAAATTGCTCAAGCTCAAACCCTTGTTGCCAAACAGTCGTCCGGTTGCGTCCTGGCCACATGCAAAATCAACCACGTGTGCACGCTACCCGGATTGCGGTGCAGTGCTTCCCTCCGACGACTTTCATTAGTTCCAGCGCGTTCCTGCTTTGGGTAACGGCGAGTTTGCTTGGTCGCAATGCTTGTATTTTGGCTTTGGCGCAATGCCATCCTTGCACCGGCGGTACCAACAACCAGTTGCACGAGTAATGGATAGGATGATATCGTTTAAGGAGAGCACTTGGAACAAAGTCATGCAGGGACAGCATGTTGCAAATGCATAAACCCATGTCATACATTTTTTGGTCAGCATTGCTGAAACTATGTTTTTTCCGACCCGTTTGTAATGGTATGAAGCAATGATATTATGATTAAAAGGACGTCGTTGCAAATAGTGACTGATGGCTGATTGAGATGGACAAGTTTTTCAAATTTCTTGTATAGCCCAACCCGTTTCGCCATCGTATTCGAAGTTGTTTCTTTTTTCCGCTGTGGTTTGCGCTCTCAACAAAGGCTGCCCTTTTCGGCATGCGAACCTCAGACCTCCGACAGACACCTCGTACGCGGAAATATTAAGACCGAAGGCTCGCCTGGGTTTTCGGCAGCGCATTTTTTCTTGGGCGGCATTTTTTTCTCCGAATTCGTGTCAGCAGTTGCAAGGACGGCAGCGGAAGCAAACAATCTCTCCGGGCGTTTGCTGGTGCCTGCCTGCCGCAGGAAAATTTTTAGAATTATGTACCTTTTTGCATGCAACAATTTGATTACGGACTAAAAACTGTATGGAAGTATTGAATTCCCCGAGGTCTAAAGATAACTTTATATGAGCCTTATGTTAATATTTACTTTCCGGACATTGCGTATTGAATTTCGGCAGACCATGACACAGACCGATGGCATGTTTGCAAACATCTTCAGCTTTCCGGCAGTCAGGCAGCAAAAACATCTGCACCCCTTCCTAGGGCTTCACGCTCCAACATCCGGCAAGAGAGCTTCCCTTGAAAAATTGCACGGAGCTCTGTAAGGCCGAGTTCCGCCCCCTTGTCCTGCAAACATCATACGGTTGATTTAAGAGATGACACTAACATTAACATTTTTTTTTGAAATCGATTTTTTTTTCTCGGGGACAGGCATATGCTGTATATGGTGTATTTTGAAAACGGGCCGTGTACGGTGATGTTTGCGATTTGATTGTTCGAATGTGTGGTTTACAATGTGTGTTCGTGATTGCAACATGTGTGGCGGATGGTGCGTTCTTCTATGTATTTGCACGTGCGCCATCGTAATTCTGCGCCTATGTTATGTACATGCCGTGTGGACGCGCCCGGTGGTTGTGCAACCAACCGGCTGAGTACCTAGTAGGGTTTATGAACATGCGTTTGTACAGTACCTGCCCGCAGTGTTAACATATGGTCTACATGATGTGTCTATACGGATTTTATTTTCCCGGGCAGGTCGAGAGGGGCGCGTGTTAGCGTCAGCCTGTGTGCTCCGTCCGGGGGAGGGACTTGGAAGTGCCGGACTTGATTGCGAGTGAATTGGCTGCTTCACAACAAAATTTTGGCGAACCTTATTTTATAAGAAAAAATGTGGGGACGCTTCGTCCCCGCACATTTTTGTGTACCGGACGGTGGTCCCTGAGCCGGGCGAAGGCGGAAGCGGACCCTGCCTACATGGCCAACAGGTTTGGCATGTTTTGGCCAACGCATCCATGCTAGAATGTCGGATTCAAAACGAAGGCTGCACTCTTGCTCCTTATTTAAACACATGGAAGGTATTGAGGACCAAGTGTCAGTGTCGGCTTCTACGACGCAGGAGGTTAACCGCTGTGCTTCCCAAAGTTTTGTTATCTCGTGGATGCAACGTTGGACGGTGCTCCCAAAAACAAAATTTCTCCTTTTTTTTGGACACGCTAGCCGCGTGTTCGCCCTGATGGGCTGCATGTGTTCGATCCTTCTGGGGACAGGCAAAGTGTAACGGCCTTCCAGGGACCACGAAAGATACATGAAAAATTGGGGGCGAGCGGCCAACGAAGGCGTGGCCACAAACACACGGCTCATTGATTGAAAGTCGGAAACGTCCAGCGGCAAGACAATGCCATGCTCGTCTCATCCTCGGCTTGGGCCAGGGAATCTCGGAGTAGAAAACGCGGCCGTGCGAGAACTAGCTTCCAAAGCAACAAAGGGCACTGCGAAACTGAAAAAATCGTGTGCGCCATCGAAGGTAGCGGACGGTGACCAACAAGAAACCCCAGCATCACCCATGATCATGCGTCTGAACAATTTCTAACATTTAGGATGAATCCGTTTCTCTATACCAAGGGGCGACAAAAAATAGCAATTGCGTACGTATTTTCATAATTTCTGCGGCGCCATTGGCGTGCAGGCCTGGCCTGACCTTCGCCTTTTGCATCACGGGGTTGTTGCGCAAACAAATCGCCTGTATGTGACCAAAAAAAGGGGCATTTCACATTGATTAGTCTACAGCAAAATCCGCAAACAGCGTCGTCTCAAGTTGGACGTCACATTCTGCGAACGTCTCCTGGCAGTTGGGCTTGGTTTGCCCCGTGGCACGACACGTGGTGGAATGCACAAGGCAAGCTGGCATCAAATCGCGTGTCCCGGGGATGCCGGGAACAACATTGGAAATCAGCAAGCCAGGTTGCCAACATTCCAGACGACAGGACAAAAAATGAAATTCGGAAGGCTACGGAAACACATGAGGCTTGCGCCCGTTACCAGCGAGGTATTTGCCGTCGGCAACCCTCAGCAACGACTCCCGCCTAGCCCGAAAAGCAGCTCCGCAGCCCCGCGAGCGCGTGCCGAACGACCAGTACACGAATGGCACCGGACATGCCTGGCACGTGCCCGGACTAAAATTAACACCAAAGCAGCGGCGAGAAAAACGGCGTGAGGAAAATAGACACACATGCACGCGCAACCAACTGTATCATGTTCAGATGTCCGAGTGACTTCATTGCAACCAGGGAGGACTTTCTGTTCCGGTGCGAATTTTTGATACGAACATTTTAATGAACATGCATGCTAAAAAGTCAGTCGAGAGAAAAACTTGGCATCCTTTTTTTTGGTGGTTAGTCAGTTTGGTGCAAAGCGATTTTGTGAGGGCTGCGCAACGAAATTGAGAGCAAAATCATGAAACCGCCGCAGCGACACTTGGGGATGAGTGGTTCGTTTCCATGAACAAGGTGAAGACGTTTGATGGAGACGGGCCCTGTGCAAAAGTGAAGCAAACACAGCGCAAACGGGGACGCGCAGTCACAGCAACGAGGCGTGCGGCTGCCCAACTGACTGTCACAAGAAATATTTTACGCCAGGATGTTCCATAAAAAGGTAGGCTTGGACCGGAATATTTTGTGCATCAGCAAATGGCAGCGAAACAGAATTGAGTACCGTGCGCGGTCAGGGAGCAGGTACTCAGTAGATGGCTTGAGCGCTAGCGTGTTTTACGGGAAAAAATTGGATTGGCACAGAACGAACCAGCGTGTTTACTCGCACACGTGCTATAGTAATTTTTGTAAATTTGACTTGGTCAAAATTGTGTGGTACAAAAACACATTCGAAACGGCGCACGAGAATTTCCAGGTTTGACATGTCCAATCTGAAGTTTGTATGTTGTTTTCTCCGTGGGGTGTTTTTATGTCTGCACGTCATTTTGTTTGTTCACCCTCAAAAAATAAATCTTACGCCATAGAGTTGGCCAAAATGCGGTGGGAGGGTTTCACACTAAAATTTTTATGGCGCCCTGCCCGCAAAACCCATGCCCCCCAAAAAATTCGCATTTGTGCCTGGCAAGGGGGTATGTGCAGGTTTCACATGTGTGTGGGCTGTGTAGCAGATTTGCTATTGGAGCAAGTGTGTATCAACAGACATATGTGCAAACAGCAGCAGCAAAATTTTCGTTCACCACGCAGTCAAAGGTGTACAAACTTGCAACCGCTGTGGTCGGGGGTGCTGACCTTGATGGAGCCCTGTTTTCGAACTTGAAGCAGTGGAAAATCTTGGCGCGATCCTATTGTTTCGCACAGCGCCAATAGAGCGCCTGTGTGCCATGCCCATGTGTCACTGACGCGAGGCTTTGAAATGAAAACATGAAAACACACAGTCGAAGAGGAAAGTTCCCCAAGTACTACAACGTGCGGAAACAGGATTACTGATAAAAGTGCGCTGCGTTTTCTGAATATATACATATGAATTTGATTTTCTTGCCTGATGTTGAATTGGAGGACTTAAAACACAATGCGGATGTTTACTGCAATTATCGTTATCAGCAGCTTTCATGGTTCTTGCTCATCCATGCTGCCATGCGAGCATTTGCGGTCAGCTTGCTGGCTCAAGATTGCGCCGCCCATTCCAACATGCCCACCCCCTCAGCCAAGTGGAGGCACCACTCCACGCCGCCAACCCCAGCCGCCCGCCCACCCGCTTGGATACGGCCACTCCCCCGAAACCTTCCCCAGTGAATGGAGACTGGCCAGCAGAAATATCTTTGAAGGAGTCTAGGGTACTCTAAGGGAAAAAATACTGTCTGCTTCAAGGGAAAACTTCGGAACCGGAAACCAAAAGTTTTTACGCAAAAAATGGTTGGGCACAGAAAACACTGAAACTTGAAAATTCCAAACTTTATTTATTTAGACATCGGTGGAACGAACGTTTTCAAGATGATGATGTCGGCGGGAGATCATTTATTTTGAATGCGGGGTGGTTTGTTAGCTCCCTACGATGTTGGGAAATTTAGAGGGTCGAACCAATATGATATGACAACAGCGTGGTTGCGTCATCTCAGCCTCTTCGGCGTCGGTGTTGCTGGAAAAATAGCCGTGGGGGTTGTAACCGTTGAGTTTGTCAACGATTTTCTGAGCATTGATATCTGGTGAAACCGCCGTGGAAAAACCCGCAGGCCCGTTGGTGTTGGTCAAGATAGCGTGGTCGTTGTGAAACTTCCCAACAGTGTTTGCGCTTGTGTCTTATGTTTCATATTATCTTCCCAAACAACCAAAGTCGATTTTTTGTGTGGACTTTGTAAGCCGGAACATTGCTAGGTCACCGGCAGTTGAGCCAACACGAGGCAAACAATTTCTACATTGATTGATTTCGGCCTGGTTGGGAGTTTTTTCATGACACCTCATTTTTCCATTTCCGGCTCCTCAAATCAAGTTAGCACCTTGCACGATAAGATCTCTTCATTGTCATTGCGTTGCAAGTAGGTCGTTTGAACTAGACTACGGAATTTGGGTTCCAAATTTTTATGTGAACAAAAGTTGACGAGAAAAAATCGCGGACCGGCCGACCCAAGGATGCAATCCACGCTGTTGGTTCCAGGAGCTAGCAGCCAATCATTTTGAAAGGAATGTGAGACACACAAAGCATGACAGACAAAAATGGAACATAGAAATTTTGTACTTGGAGCACCGTAGGCACCAAAATTGCGCTGAACTGTCATTTGTTGAACTGTCTGCACTCACAACGCTATGGAACAACTGGCTGATAATGCCGGGCCCTTAGAGCATTGCAAGAATGGATTTGATTGAATTTGAATTTGAATTTGAATCAACACAACATTTCATGGTGTTCCATGTGTTCATATTTTTTCAGTTCGCCTCTGGGGCGGCATAGCCTTGAATAAAGTACAGGGAGGGATTGGTGAGAATCATGCAAACTTGTTGTCATCGTTTTTCAACATTGAGGTTGGAAAACTTGTGGAGGGGCAGGCATCGGGGAAAGTTCCTTGCAATTGATTTGTCATTGTGTCGGAAGTCAACCACCATTTAAAAAATGGAGGTTCCTTTTGGAAGATTTAAAGGTCCCTACTAAAAATAATGGTGGTTCGGAGTCCCCAGCCCTAAAAAAAATGGTGGTTGGGCTTCCTGGGTTTGGTTTGGTCATGGTTTTTCAATGGCTATAGCTGCGGTTTGCCTATGTAGGCCCATGTCGACCAATGCCTCGACACATTTATTTCAGAACAACGTTTTCACAGCGAGCGCTTTGACCACATCGAGTTCCCTTGGTTGCAAAACAGTTTTAGGGAAATTTCGATTTAGGATGTCATGGAAAAGTCATTGCAGCTGCAACTCGTTGTATATTTGGTTTTCACGTTGGAAGTTCTGTTGGGATTGGTTGGGGCAATCATTTGTGAGCCTTCACATGTAAAAACTTGTGCCCTTTCTATTTTGCCGTGTGACATTGACTGATTGTTGGTTTCGCGCATTTTTGTTCGAGTTGCTAGGGAAAGATGTCATTTTCAAGATGGCCATGCAATATATTTCCTATGTAGCATGTTGTCGCTAGAACTGTGAAGGGTGTAGATGGTTTTTTTCCTCATAGGAGAGGTGCTTGGATTGATTTGAAAGCGGCATATCGAGTCCAATTTGGAGAAATTCCTATTGAAAACATATTCATCGCGGCTTTCCAGAAACATCTATGCCAACCCAACTACCAAGGAGAAAACTGACCCAGATTTTGGAGAAGGTGCCTTGGGAACCTTGCAAAACCACTTGGATGGAAGGCGTTGCCCATTGGAGGGCTTCAAGCTATCCGCCTGCTTGCGTCCAGGTTGGCGGCATAGATGATCTTCGAAAATCAATGCCTGCATCCAATTCTTCCTTCGAGATCAACACGAAGGACCGTTTTTCTTTTTTACATACGGGATTTTTTTTGACATTTGGATGAACCATCTCCGGTGAACGGCAAAAAAACACCCCCGAAAGCTAACGAATGTCACTATTTCACTAGGGAAAATGCATCTTCCAACTTTCCTGATTTTCAGGGGACACTCGTTCGTTTTCAGTGGAGTACATAAATCAATCATGGGAAACGTGGGCCTAATAATCCAACAACTAATAGAGGATTTCTTCCATCAACAGTAGGTTTTGTTGAAAAAAAACCGTCAAGAAGCTTGGATGAAGCATTCATCTGCTGAGTCAACCCGTCACCCTCCTCACACCATCCAAGGAGTCATTGGCTCGTTGGAGCGGTTCAGAAGCTGGTGGATTGCTGTTTGAAGATATGAATCCGAATCCTAAAAAGTGCCTTGGTTTCCGGGGCCTCCGTTCGGCCTCTTTATTGGCCACCGTTTATGATTTCGGGAAGCAAATTGTTAATTGTATTTTTTTTTTTTGACCAAACACATATAGAATATAGGCAGCCTTTAGTGTTTTTTTGAATTTTTTGTTTCGACGTTGGGTGTGTGACGAATGTCTCTCTCTCTCTCTCTCTCTTCTTTTT